>UELV01134528.1:0-30503 GCA_900490015.1 Megastigmus stigmatizans | reverse complement strand
CGCCGCCGCCGCCGCCGCCGCCGCCGCCCGCGTTCATCCCGATCTGTCTTTTCCTTTTACCCTCTCTGGCCGCCGGTGCCGCCGCCGCGGCCGCTGCTGTTGCTGCTGTCTGTTTTTTTTTCTCCCCCTCCTTTTTTGCTGTCCTCTCCTATCCGTATATATCCCCCACGTTTTATTTTTTTTTTATACGCGATGCTTGGAAAACCAAATTCCTCTCGTTTGCTGTATATAGCGATGCTCTTCTCTTTCTCCCTAGGTATATAGAAAAATATTGATAAATCCGTTTCGTCCCTGCGATTTCTTGCTCGCGCATAATGTACCCATCGCGCGCGCGTTTAATTAATTCGTTTACTTGCGCGCGCGGCCGTATATAACACTGCGGAGCTGGCTGCATCGATTTTGCAGCTGATTATAGCTGTTGTATATTAATTCGAGTTAATTCAGTGCAATAAATTCGCTTTCAAGTTTAATTCGAGTTCATTTTACGGATTGGGCAATTGATTTTACGACCCGCACTTTGTACATGTAGTTTTCTATACACATTTTGTTTTGCCAAATCCGCCCCCTGCTTTGACTATTTGCTTTAGACTATTGTATTTGTAACGAGTGATGCAAAGATACTTAACGACAGATGTAAAATGTTCAATTTGTATTATATCATCTTTTGCGCAAATAGTTTATATATATACAATACCTAATACTTATAAGGTTTATTACAAATTTTCGGACTACTCAAAGTTTATGCGCGCGGTAGCTGAAATATTTGAATATAACCGATTTGTTCCATTATATTGCCAAACAATTTATTAGCCTTTATACTTTTATTTGTGTGTTAAGTAATAAATATAGCGCATATATTGAAGTAAAACGAAAGTATCAATTTGAGAGGTGCATAGCGGCCATATTGAGGTAGACTTTATCGTCCATATCCTTTTTGATAATTTATAGATATGGCTCTCGGCAGCTATGCACTTTTTATGAATGATTAATAATGAATTTGTTCCTATTGATAAATGATTATTATACGTGTGTGTTTATCATTTATACTTTCACAGTGGACATTCCCAGTATTACACTAAAACAAACCATAATATACCAATGAATAATTTTGCGCAGTTTAAAATATATTGCAAATCATAAATTAATAATCATGAAACTTTAAAATAACATTCGAATTATTGTGTATATACAATTACTTCTGAAATTACTATCTGCTTCAAAGCTCGAGACTCGTAAAGCAGACGTTCAGCCTGGCATAAAATCTTGATAAACTGCAAGAACGTATATAACGTACGCGCGGGAATAATAAGTTTCGATAAAACGCCCATTGCCACGCCGATGCGATATAATTGCGCAAGTATACAGCGTTATAATATAGGACATATAAGAGACGATGGAGAGGTGCGATGGAAAAAGAGGAAGCGACGAAGATATAGAAAGAAAAGACGACGTTAGGCGATGGGTGGGGACGGGGGTATGTGTGGAGTCGAATCAGGAGTAAACTGTGGCCAGCAGCAGCAACGGCGACGGTGGAGAAAGTCTGAGGAAGGAAGAGGGCAGTAGATCGTCGTTATTGTCCATTAGGAGTCGAGCAGGCTGGCCATCCACGCCGCAAACTTACTTTACGATATCGCTTCTTCTCTCGACCTTTCCTCTCGTGCCCCTCTTATATATATACACCTTCCCCTCTCTCTCTCTCTCTCTCTCTCTCTCACGTTATATATATAAAAAGCCCATATAGAGCGAGGCGGGGGGATTAAGCGCTGCTTTAGAGGCCATCTTAGCTATTGACGCTCTTTTATAAACCCTCGGCGCTATAATATTGTTATTCTTAAGAATCAGTGTAAAAGAGTCGCCTCAACGAATCCTGTATAGGATATACGGGCCGAAGTATACATAGTTGCGCACAAGAGATGGAGCGAAACGAATGCGTTTGCTCCTCTCTCTCTCGGTTTATCCCCATCGGTATAAACATGACGGGTTTTACTGTTTGACGTTTTGTTATCTAATTGGTCGTTACTCGCGCGCCTCTACGCATGCGACCGGCTCGCTTTCCATTTCCACATACATATATACATATATATATATACATATACATATATATATGCATATAAAGCCCCGTGTCGGGCTGGTGGTATTCAATTGTCCCGCACCGACGCCGCGCGCAGCAGCAGCAGCAACACAGCCACCCCTTTCGCGCACTCCAGCATAGCGCGATACTGCCCATAAAGTCGGCCGAACCAGCCGCACCATTATAATTCTTTGACGCGCTGTGTCATTGCATTTACTGCTCCCGAGCGCGCGCACGCCTATGCATGTGTGCGTGTGTGTGTGTGGATGGGTGGATGCCGCTGCTGTTGCTGCAACGCGCGCGCGAGCCAAGCCCGACGATCCAACCTCGTATATATTGCACCCCTTCCGGCTCTCTGCTCGCGCCCACATACGTGCACATATATACATATATGCGTATATGCATTCGCGTATACGACACTATGGGACTGTAACTTCCTATTTCTGCACAATTTACTAATAGCCGCTGTATCCGACTGTTTTTTCTCGTTCGCCGTGCGATGCGAGAGAAGAAATTGCCTTGGACTTTATCATTTTCTATTCGGCTGGGTATATATGCGTGTCTGCGTAATATATATTATATATGTTTTTTTTTCTGTTGACGATTAGCAATGCGCGGTTTGGTATGCAATTTTTGTGATTTTAGAGGTTATGTACGCCGCAAACCATTGGTATGATGTATTTTTTGCGTCTATTGTAAGTATATAGTGATAGCCAGATTTTGTGTAATCAGTTTTGGCGCTAAAACTGCGGGTCGAGTGGAAATTTTCTTTAAAATATACATGTATATAAAGTTAAAAGGTCAATAGATAACAACTTTTTAACTAAATGAATATAGCTTATATCGACATTTTAAAAGGATTTCTGCAAATACCTTATATAATTTTTTTAATGCATCACAAAATTATATTGAAAATCATACAAATGACACTGTAGTTTCATCAATCGAAAATACCATCAGATCTTATATTCAATCTCACAAATATGCGCTAAACTGATTTCGACTCGGACACAGTCTGTGACATGAAGAAAGAAAAAAAATTTACTCCCATACGTGCAAGATTCGCCAAGACAGGAAACCATAAAAATTTCCATAAATAACAATCTGATCTTTCTGACCCAACTCGATGTCACTGTTGAAACAATATTAGCCGAGCGGTTACCCTTCCTATATAGCTTACATGTTTGGTATCCAGTGAGCTCGCAGTCGCAGAGTTTACTGAACCCAATGCCATCAGGTAAACCGAAAGGCATTGTAGTCTCGTTAAAAGAAGAAACATTTATCATAACTATAAAATTATTTACCATTAGCAAGAAAAATCGTAATTCCTGGTGTAAAAATCAATTCGAATATAAGAGTTTCCATTATGTCATTACCTTGTAAATATTGTTGCGTTTTGCTAATCCACCGTAATAGTTTAACTAAACTAAGTATTCAACGATGAAATAGAGACGCAAAGTCTGTCACCAATCTTAGCATGGCATATATCCTATACCACAGAAATTTTCTCACAATATCAAAATGATCCTACTCTCGTTCTCTTACGTATATATATATAATATACATCTCACATATTCGTACATATCTCGCATCTCTTTCTCCTTTTCATTATCATTCTTTCGAAGTCGGCAAGAAGTATAAAAAAACGCTGTGAGTCGCGCGCGGAGCAAGTAACAAAGTATATTGGTAGCTCTCGTCGCGCACCAGCCCAGTAGTGGCACATGCAATATATATATACATAAAAAGACGGAGCGAGAGAGAGAGAGAAAGAAGCTCACGGGTATAAGAGCTAAGAAATCCGGATGATTAATATCCAGCCGACAGTTTGTGAAGCGGGCGGCCAATAAACGGGATAAAAATACTCGTGAAAAATAGCTTGCTCATTAGGGCCTACAGTCACATCTGCGACTCTCTCGCCTCCCCCCTCTTCGTCCCACACCTCCTTGTTGTAGTCTCCTATAAGAGAACTCGCAAGAGCAAGAGAGAGAGAGAGAGAGAGACTCGCAGGATTTATTAAAAGTCCGTCATGAGCATTGGGAGCTCGCGATTATTTTAATATTCCACGCGGCTCGGCTTGTCTTTCTCGTTGCTTGTGTCGGTGTATAGGAAAAATTTTCAACTGCAGGCGCGCGCGCCCAACGTGTCTAAAAGGGGCTCGACGCCTTCGAAAAAGCACATATACATATAACCATGGCTCATGCCCAAGCGGCAGCAGCGAGAGAGAGAGAGAGAGAGAGAGAGAAAGAGAGTAGGAGAGCGAGAGAGTGTATAGGGCTCCCGAATAAGCGGCGACAATAAGCCCAGAAGAAAGACGGACCACCTGCGACCTGCCTGACTGCCTGCCTCCCGCAACATCTACACAATTATATCCTTAGCTCTTCTCTCTCTCTCTCTCTCTCTCTCTCTCTCTATCTATCTCTGTGTGTGTGCGTGTGTGCATTATGGAAGGAAAGGAAGCTGCGTCGATTGTGAGAGCTGCGGCAGTCAGCGAGTCACGTCCTGCCATCGCCCTGTACAGCCACAAAAACATATCCACACACCTATATATATATATGTGTGTGTGTGTGTGGTTCTGTGTGTCAGATTTAACTACTTTTCCACACCGATCTAAATACCGTTTTTCTTCACTCGGGGGCTACATTACTCCGTTCGGGCAGCTCGAAGAAAAATGGATTTTCGCCTTTTTTATTACGTATTACAATGTTTTTCTATGGCTATGCGCGCGTGACAAATTTAATGGCATAAATAACGATGCATCCAGGCGTTAATCCAAACTAATATTTGAAGGACTTTGGAGTCTTTGTGCAGCTAATGATCTGCGAGATCAAAGCCTATATCAAAGCTTAGATCAAAGCCAATAGGAATTTCGCTGCAGCAGAGTGAACATATATAAACGATGCTAGATGTAAAAAAATTGTTTTTGTAAAGTTTGTGCGTGAAAATTGTTTTCTAGGATGACTCTGTTTGATCGATGGTACATTCAAGTCTCTTGTGACGTCACGCTGTACACAGTGATTCTTATATAGAGTGGAATCACTTGATGAATTACCGAATTGTTAAAAATCTTTATTGTAATTAATCTGTGTGTAGATTTAGACAAGGCTCGCGTTACCGAATTCAAAGTAGGCATACCTTGACAATTAATTAGGCATTAGCTTTCAGCACTGAATTTTTCACAATGGAGATTAATTACGCTAGAATGAACTATTACTCTTCTCACGAGGAACTATATTCTCTGGGTAGCTGGTAATTCCCCAGTGAAAATGCTCTCCTCTCGTAGAATTTTATACAGTATATAGGAGTCAATGAGAAATGGGTATCTAAATAGCGGTAAGGTAATCAATTCAAATATAATTCATATTATGTAACGAATTACTATCATGACAGTACAGCATCGTTTATAAGTTGCTTTTGCAATGAAAAAACTGTTTTTTAACAAAAATATGCAGAATGGTTAATTCTACGCAAAAGAAATAATTTTATACGAATTTTTGTATCACGACTCCAATTTTCTATTTCCTCGAAATGTTGTACCTTGCGGATTTTTTCAGACTGCTAACCGACAATGCAGTATTATATTTTTAAAATATTTGAAATCACTATACTTTAACATTGCGAACCAACATTATCAGAGTGGAGTGAATAATATTTTTGATTGCAATTTTATATTGTATATTTTCCAAATAAAAATAGTTAATTTTGCCATATATATCACGTGTTTAATGAATAATTTCTTTTTAATTTATCATAATTTTATGTTTTGGAGTGCAGAAAAACTTTAATTATAATATAACATTATATTATATATTTATAAATTTCTGAAATTAGTATACAAAATTCTGAACTGAATTACAGAATTTTGTATACTTATTGTATACTATAAACATTAGTAGAATTGTTCTGCAGTAATTAAGTAAGTAAACGAAACATATTGCTAGTTCACTATTTTGCATCGAATGATGGCAATAACATTGTTTTTCGTTTAAATCGTGAGTTTAGCTTAAAGATTGTTAACGATAAAATGAGGATTGGTTGGAACTACACTCAACTCGAGCTGAACTCGATTTAAACGATTTAAACAAAAAACAATGTTATTACCATCATTAGAATAAATATTCATTACAAAATAGTGAACTAGCAATATGATTTCGTTTACTTACTTAATTACTGCAGAACAATTCTACTAATGTTTAAAGTATACAATAAGTATAAAAAATTCTGTAATTCAATTAAATGAAACAAATCCAGCTCTATGCGCAGCCATAAAATAATATAAGCATTTTCTCGAAGAACGAAATCATGCGTTATTGAGAGTCGGCGGTAGCATATGTTCAGCCGCGTACTAAATAAAATATGATAATACATTTGGCCATTATCTTTTTAATGAAAACCAAGTATCGGCAATGACATGATCAATAGTCGAACACGGCTCTAGCTATGAGCGCAAGCTCAAAGTATTAAGCGATTGATTATGCAATGTGGATAAGTCTTAGCGGCTGTGCGGAAAAAGTATACATATAAGAGCGAGAGAGAAGGAAAAAGAGTAGAGGATGCAATATATGGCTGTACACTCTACGATATATAAAATTGTGGGGTAAAGCTCTCTAGCCTATACGTGTGTGTGTGTGTATATATACGCACGTACACATGTACATGTGTATAGGGTAATAGCTACACGCACACACACATGTGTATACACAGAACTGCGAGAGCGGGCCGCGAGTAATAATGTTGAATATCTCGTGATCGATGGGGAGTGATTGAGTCGTAATATTGGAGCCGGTATCGCGCTACCATCTGTCGCTCGAGAGCTCCTATATATACAGTAGCGAGAGAGCGAGAGAGAAAGAGAAAGAGAGAAAGAGGAAAAGAAACGAACTCGCGCGCGCGGTTCTGTTATTGCACCTCAGTAAACATCAAGCTATTGACTCGTTATACGGGCGGCCACACCACGCCGCGTAAACTAATATAATAGCCTCCTTATGTTATATTGCACCTACCCCGTGTGTAATCGTCCCATTCCATATATAGCCCCAGCTACCGACACTCATATCGAAGCTTATATACACTTTGCCAGTCCCCGGCTTTTTCGCTTTTATTCCATTTTCAAACTAATTATACTTACGATAATACTTGCGCTCTATATGTTATACAGTTTGAACAGACTAATTCCTCTTCCAAAGCTCTTTGTGCTTTGATTTGAGGAAATCGCGGAAAATGTGAGTGACCTCGGATATGGTTGTCTTTGCCTTTGGCGCACCATATGTGAAGGGCGCATATTCCATTTTATTGCGTATTGTTTTTTGATGATTTTTTTTTTCTACAATTTTGAATTATCTATTGGCATGTAACCTTTTTTTGGTATTCCAACTTTTTAATATTGCTTTTAATTTTTTTAAATGAATGAAAATTCGATTTAAATAATTATTTTATCAATGTCGTTATCATTCCTTCTATTTGTAAAAGCATTATTCTAATTACCACTGCCCAACCTCCAATTCTTGCTTTTCAGCAAATTTGTAATATATAGCCATAATAACCACTGAATTCACTGCATAACCCAAAAATAAGGCTTACGTGTTTATTGTTTTGTTCATTTTATTTGTTTAAGCAATAATTAAACAATTTATAAAAAAATTTGGTAAAATCGAAAATCTTGTTAACTAGTTGAAAATATTTTGAACTAGGTAATCAAGATACTTTTTTTGTTAAATTCAGTTTATTTAGTTGATTATAAAAATTTTTTTTGTTACTTTATACTGGAGTCTACGCCTCTATGCATTTTTTAAAATTATTGTATAAGGACCTAGGTCCGTTTAAATATGAATAAATAAATAAATAAATAAAATCTAATTGCAGAAATCGATATATACATTATATATTACTATTAATCTTTAAACTGTTTTATCTTTTTTTGTGAAGGGGATTTGCTATGATCGGACTACCTTACCGGTTTTTACATTTTACAAAATATATAAAGATAGAGATTAATTTTTGAAAAATTCTTTCCATCGGCATCTCGATAATGATGTAAACAATTCGTGATTCCAGATTCTTGAAATTCCATCCACAATTCACCGATTTTTGTCGTCACAAATTTCTCTCGCAATTCGCAGCGATTTTTGTATGAATTGTGGATGGAATTTCATGAAACAAGAATCACTTAATATTTACATTAATATCGAGGTTGTGACAGGTAGTTTTTTTTTCAAAAATTAGTCTCTATATCTTTACATATTGTGTTAAATGCGAAAATCGGTAAGGTAGGGTTCTTACTGACTCTACCACATGTCCTTAACAGAAAATTATAAATTGCGTAGTAATAATATGATTATATAGTATATAAGCCAGAATTGTGGTGATTTTATTACAGTACTTATTTTTTATGGAAACTGTGCTATGAAGTTGAACAAAAAATGGAAATGGTAACAAAAATATATTAAAGAAACATTAAATATTGAAGAAGCCGAGTCCTTTTCATTAAAATTATATGCAAGCATGTTTAATAGTCTTCAATAGTCTGAGAAGAAAAACTAAAATAAAAAATTAAAGTCCAGTTTTTCAAAAATATTTATTTTCTTCAGTATCGAACGTAAAGTAAAAATAGATTTTATATACAAGCCTTGAACTAAAAAAATTGGATTGAAAGTGGATTGAAAATTATACTATATAGATTTTTACTTGAACCGAAAACATATTTTTTTTTTGCTAAAAGTATATTTTATTGGCATATATATTTTCATATGGAAATTATTATATAAGTTATTTTTATTCACTTCTATGAAAAAATCTTGGCGCTTAAAAATTTTCAATGTATATTGTTATACCAAATTCTTTCTTAAAATTGTTCAATTTGATACAATGCAATTACAAGTATATAAATTTAAATTTCTAGCCTGTTCCTTAAAAATAAAATATGTATAATCGAAATAACTTACTTTAATCATTTCATATTCGACATACACTTCAATCAATATCTTTAGTTAAAAGGCGGAGATACCAATAATTTCGCGAAAATTGTAACATTCGATTGGTAGAAAACTTCCTTTACAAAACTTTCAAATCTCATAATTTTCAAATCTTGTCTCCCACCTCCATTACTTTTTTTATAGTTTAGAAGACCAACATTTGTTATTTCGGGTTTTTAAGTATTATGAAAGTATCTGAATTAAAGAATTTAAAGAATTATAATATTGCAATGAAATAAAAAACAAGATGTCGATCCACACGAGGCAATTTAAATTAGCAATTTATTATAAGCTCAATCTTGTCGACGTTTCGAGTGCATATATATAATAACAAATTAATAAATTGACTCACTAATAACTATTAAAGTCACTTTTATGCTTTGTACTAGTAGTATTCCTTTAATCACATATAATACATGTTTACAGAGCATATCTTATTTTTAATGCGATTTCTAACTAGTATTTGATCAGTTTCGAATATCTGTCTCACCCCAACAATCACGCCCACAAACCGAAATTCTAATTTAACTGACTGCAACATTAACAAAACTATAATATTACCCAATGAAAGCGCAAGCAAACATCAATGCGCACCTCTTCATCTCGGTAAACCGATTGCTTTAAAAGATAAATCGCAATCCATTGTCGGTATTAAAAAAAGAAGAACAGATTTATTCGTGTATAAGGAAGGTGGAATGAGTTTTCGGTGCTCACTCCAACTCCCAGAAATCGGCCCTTTTTCCCCTGCAGTTTCCACTTAGCAGCATCCTCTTTCCGCCTGCTCTGAGCCAATTACTCTTGAATTCTCGACTCGTGCAGGTTTTTTGTTGAGGAGGTAGATGGTATAATGAGAGGAAGAAAGCGAGAGCGAGAGCGAGAGCGAGAGAGAGAGAGAGAGAGAGAGAGAGAGAGAGAGAGAGGGAGAGAGAGGATGATTTAAACTTGACCGAGGAATCTCAATATTTGATCGCATCGCCGACTCTTTGATCCCTGTATGAATGCGAGTTTGGCGGAGCGTGGCAGATATGCATATTCCAGTTCTCCCTCTCTGCGATAATATTGATAGTCGAAAAGTAGTCTCGGCCAGTGGAATATAGCTGATTTATATATCCGGGGCTAGAGGCGGTAGGTGTGCCTGCGTATACGCCGCGATCTTCGAGCTTCGTATAAAAGAGCAGGAACGGAATCGCTCGGTTCTCAGAAGGGTAGATCGCACGCTCGCCGACGGACGGAAGTCCCGGGCTTGCACTCTCGCATAAGCTTGGATCTCTCGGAGCTTGCCGAATATATACTCTCACCTGTGTCTCGCGTCCTTCATCGGCATCGTCTCGCCATGTCCAAGAGCATCAGATATTTCTTTGCTCTGCTAGTCACCATTTTTTGGATTAGCCAACTCGCAATGGCTCAGGTGACAATGTCTACATATACTCATTCTGTTTCGCTTTATGCGCGCTATTCGTATTTTAATAAAAACACGTTTTTGCTGAACTCTATTCAATGCTTATATATGTGTGTATATATAAGTACCTACATGCTCGATTGATAACTTTGAATTTTCATGTTTCATTAAACATATACTATTTTACTATTTTACATCGTACGTTGCAAATGAATAGCAGAATGCTGCAAAATGACTGTATAGAGTTTTAATTCTCTGAAGTCTCTATCCTCCTTCATCGGTATAATTAATAAACAAGGCTTTTTTATGTTCAGGTAACGTTTTCAAAAGGTTGGGGTCCAGGGAAGCGAGCCGCTCTCTATGACAGCGACTGCAGGGTAAATGCAAAATCTATGGCTCTGATTCACAGCCTAATGGTACGTATTCTACTCTTATTCCGCATTATAGCATTAATGATAATGAGTTTTACTGCTTTCCAGTCTTCTGTATTACAGGTGAAAAACGATTCTTCCGAACCAATAAAGCAGACTTTTTATTAAAGGGTGTTTATTTATTACTTCCCTCTTAAGGGCCTAAAAGTATTTATTGTAGTTCAGAACTGTGAACATCGTGTCACATAAATTACAACTATCTGAGCTGTTTATTTTTATCATACCAGGACAACTCACTAATCCAGTGAGATTGTCGCTTGAATTCTCGCACTGGACATACTAACATATAATTAAAAAAAAATAAGCGTCCGAAACATCGGCCCTTTAATAAAAAGTGTGCTTTATTGGTTCGGAAGGATCGTTTTTTACCTGTAATTTATTTATCATCCACGAACGTTTCACTCATTATGCTGTATTACAGGTCGAAATAAAGCACTTGCTGGCATGTGATCATCAAGCGGCGGTGAACTACTTGCAGACCGTTGATCACTAAAGAATCGCGGTAAACCCAATAGCCCAGTTATAATTGAGTTAATATGTGTTATTAGTAGTGTTAATGTAGTTACAATTTTATGATCATTAATAAACCATTGTAGTGAAACCATTTACTTTTTCGTATTTAACGTTACCGTTGAAGCCAGAACGATTGTTTAAGTATTTGTTAAAAAGGTTAATTAAAAGAAGGTCTTTGTGTGAATAAAAAGTATAATATATATATAATGCACTAAGTAAAAAAAAACTATTATACAATTACAGAATATAAATATTTAACAATTAATTTTTAATATTTATTTTTCGTTCAACTTTTAACATTAGTTAGTTGATATTTGTAAAATTAAAATATCAATTAAAATGGAACTATTTAATAATGAGTGACGTGTCATACTGTAACTCCAACGTCTCCGAGTATCTCCGAGAGCTTCTCGAGGTGTTTGTTTACCATGGCATACTCCTGCTGACTCCTGGCGATTAACTGAAAAGCATTGATGTATTCGAGCTCCGAAAACTGAGGTCCGTTCTCCAGCACGCCATTCAAAATCTCCTCCGGTGTCTCGTAAAACAGTTCGAAATACTGCCGGGCATAATCAAGAGCCAGCTCGCGCGTCATTGTAATGTTTGTGAGAGTCTGCTGCAGAGTGAATACGTTTCTGCACATCCTTTGTATTCCGCTTTCATCTATTCGCTCTATATATTGTGCGGACGTGATCAATATTTTAGCAATCAGATGACCTAGGCCCTCAAAAATGTACTGCAAAAGCATTATAAATTAAAAAACAAATTTTCTTCAATTAAGACGCGAGTTTTTAATTTTATTCGGCATTAACGCTTGGATGGTCTGTATTGGATGTTTCTTTATTATAATTTAAAAAATAAAAAAATTACGATAGATTTTACGAGTAAAGCACATTAAGGATAAAAAATTGCATTTATTTCTTGCCTTAGTTTTTTTGGGGTGCAATGTTGATTGCAAAGCTTCATCTATATGTTGCAAAACTCTACTAAACTCCTCGACGCGAGGATCTGCTTCTTCAGGATCTTTAGATCCAGTACATAGAAGACTCATATCAGCTCTGGGATGAAGATAAAAAAAGCATTGTACCCTGACCTAAAAATTTCAAATATATTAATAGACCAAAACTCGTGGAGTACTAGGAAAATATCAGCAAATAAAACGTTATTAAATTACCTCCAAATGTAAAACTAATATACAAGTATTGGCGAGATCATCGTACTCTTCGGCAACCTGCTCTAGACATTGTAGGAGAGGATCAGGCATAGGCGGCAAAGTATTAGCATCTATGTTCCTTTCGTGATTGGATTGACGCAATTCCCTTATTAAGGATCTAATTGACAAAGAAAACCATTCAATGCTTTCTTGCAGTAAAGCTAAAGTTCGTAATTGTTCAACGTCGGAGAGGATCTCGTTAGCCGCGATGCCACCCTCCCCTAAATTGCTGGCTAGTATTTCTGCTTCTCTTAAATTTCGTTGACGAATGTCTTCCGGGCTCTCTTCGTCTTGAGTCTCCTGTCGTCGTGGCATTCGGCGACCAGAGACACCTTTTCGGTAATACTGTACTTCGCTTTTCATGCTTTCCCAATTAGGCAAGGATCTACAATTATTTACGAATATTACGTTGTTCAACTGTATTATTTCTATGAATTTGAATAAACAACCGAAATTTAGATCAACCTAATATATATTAGATTTATGGGTATAAGTGAGTAAGATCTATGGAAGTAGTAAGTGGTTCTATATGTTTTATATATACATAATAAATTGATTTTTTTTTCTAAAGTCTAAATTTAGATACTTTGGGTTTATCTCTAAAGGTCAAGTAATGTCTTTTTTCATACTCACTTAATAAACCTATTAATATCATCGTCCTTAAGCCAAGCAGCGGAGCAGATTAATCTGTCGTGCCTGTCTGGCTGAACGATACTGCGATAGGCATTCTGACAAGTTTCGCGGTAATTGTGTAGAACATTTAAAGCTAACGTACAAAAATGTTCACCTTGCAACGGCAATGCAATCATAAGCAGTCTAAGCTCTGCGACGCATTGCTGAACTTTGACGGTACTCTAAAACAGTTATAACAATTTTTTTATTCTTGTTCAGCACTTACGTGTATCCAAGAAAATGAAAAGAAATACATAGTTTTAATTAAATTTCTATTATGAATTTAGCTGTTAAATTAAATTTCTAAACCAAATTATATTTGCAGATCCACAAATTTGAATGTACGAAAAAAATTTAGATCTTAAATATAGGTACTTTCATATATTAGATTTCCTGAAATACCTGTAGTAATGGTCTACTTAATCCAAGATCTCTCATGAGTTCAGGAGAAGTTGTAACACGCCATGCATCTGCACTTTTCGTGGCATCGTCGACCGTCGTTGCAACCAATACGTGATGTCTTCCAAGATAAACCTCTTTTACATAATCTGCTAGGAAATTACTCAATGTACATGCTTGACTTCTGTAAATATTAAAACGAAAATAAACACAAAATTTCTTCCATTCTACAATAAAAGTAATAATTTACTCCTTGAAATCTGAAGTTTTGATTTTCCTAATTTACTGTTAATGAATAATACTTGCCCTGACGCTACTCCTAATGCTCTCTCAACTTCATCAATGAACTGCATTATTGGCCTAAATATAAGAGTTATATTTTTTGGATCAGGCTTGCAAACCAATTTCTTACTACATTTTGATTGTTTACTATCCTAAAATTTTAAAATTTAATGATTATTTATTTTATTAAAATGTTTATACTTTGTTTGTACTTATTTCTTATTTCTACTACTAATTCTTTATAACTTAATTCTACTACTAAACACGTCATATTATATACTAGTTTATATTTAATTCGAAATATTTTACTCTACGATTCTTATGCAAAAAACATTAAGTATTAAATATCAAAATAATTTACAGCTAAAGTAAGACTGCTATATCTATGATCCTTAAGATAATTATTAAAAGACATGGTATGCGTAGATGAATCAAATTTAAAGAGTAAGCCATTTTTCTGTCGTTGCGGCCTCTTTCTAGCAAAATAGGCATTAATATCATTAGTCTGTTCATTTAAAGATACAGAAGTCTGAAAAGGCCCATCAACGATGTTTTGTACATCAAGGTACTCAGTCAATAACATCTGCAACTGTAAAATAACAATATATACATATCTTTAATATAGAAAACTGAGATAACTATTCTTGCTTTAATAAATTTTATTTTACCACTGCTTGGATACTATTCCAAACATCTGTCATTCCATAAAGAGGCACTTCGAAATTATGTTTCTTAATTACATGAGCAAATCCACAAAGGGCTAATGAATGTGAAGCAATAACTTGTTGAAATCGTTCAAATATTACATTAAGGAGTTCAAGAAGAGGCGATTGACTGGGTGATTCTGGGTGATTTTTGGCAGAATCATCTTGAACTTGAATATTTACATTTGTCTGGTTTTCTGGTACTTCTTTAATATTTTTTGAAGCATGATCAATAATTTTTAATAACTCATTTTGCATTTGTGCATTTACCACCTAAATTAAAAATATTTATTAAACAATGAATTATAATTGCTTTTTTATGTATAAAAGAATACATACTTCTATGGCCTCTGGAATTTGATTTAATAAAGCTAAGCATTCAATTATAATTGCCAAAAAGTGTTCAGAATTCTCTTCTGGATTCAAATTACCTTCATCTTCCACAATATTATTTAAATCATCCAAACCCACACAACTGGTTTTCCTATAAAAATATTTGCTTTATATTGTTTACAATACATAAAATTTTCTTAATTGCTTTTATAACAAACCTTGAGACTTGACCAGACATATATCCTGGCATAGCAACATCAAGTAAATTTCTTTTTACTTTATAACCTTTTGAATTTCGTGCTTCAATTCCACGTTGAAAATCTCTATTTGATCCCTGTCTCCTTAAACTTGATTCTCTTGGCTGTTCTTTATACAAATGTTTATTTAACTCTTCCAACAATTTGCTACTCAATTTCTGTTTCTTTGTTTCTAATTCTGTTCTAACTTCACGTAGAGCTTCTACACCCTCTAAGACTCCATTGCCCATTGAGAGAGCAGAAACAAGTAATTGTGTTGCATGCAAGTAATGTTTCTTTTCTAAGTAATTGCTTAGTTTGGCAGGAATTTCTTTCAATTGATCACTAAAAAGATACACTTAATAATATATTATAATATAATATGATAATAGAGTTAAAAGAAAACTTACATATCATTCAAAAGCTGTAAGACATGTTTATGCTCAACTCCTTCCAACCATAACTTCATTAATTCTTCTCTTCTACAATTTAACAACTGTTTACAAGCATTTAAATTTTCTTTGACAGAATGAATTTTTTCCCGGGCTGCCGTTACTCTTTCAGATAATATTCCAAATATCTAATGTAAAATAAAGGTAAAATAATAACATTAGTAATTATATGGGATTAGATTATAAATAAAAATATCATAAAATTATATAATATAAAATTAAAACTAAACTTACTCTCATAACCTCTGTAAGATCTTGTTCATGAGTGGAAACAAGTTCATCAAGTCTTTGATCACATCGTTTATAATCCTTTTCTAGTTTTGCTTTTTCAACCTCTCGTTGTTCATTAGTTTCACTTGCAGAAAGAGCACGAATGACAGATATTAATAAACCACTCTGAAATATAAAATATATTTATTTTCATAGAAATAAATTGAATTGCTTTGTCAATATTCCTTACTTAAAAAATTAAAATTTAATTAATTAAAAATTTTATAAATTAAGAAAACACAGTTACAGTAATAGAAATATAAGAATATCTGATGTTATAAATATTTAGCATAAAAAATGAATAGAATCTTACCGTCTCTTTTGATGGTTTTATGCCGCGAGGAGGTTTAACTGGAGGTGAAGCAATATTCTCCATTATATTTACTTATAATTAAAATATTTTAAACAGTAAAGTTATGAATATTTTCATGAAAAAAACTGGTTATTGTGCCTGCCCATCGTAATTTGTACTCTCTTCACTGTTGCTCGTCATATATTGTGTTATTATATAGGAGGCGAAAAAGAAATTCTACCACACTCGTACATAATAATTCACTGAACTGAACTTAACTTCAGCTCCAAATCTGACTTTTCAGCAGGTGGCACCAATCATAGGAAACAAAACGTCATGACTCATGCGCTGCACTGCACTCTCACCAGTCACCATACACTCCACAGTGCAAAACGCCGCGACTTCGGGCTGAGTAGTGAGTGTGGAGTTGTGGATTGTGGAGTGTGGAGTGTGAACTGTGGATGGCCTCAGGGCTCAGACCTGCGTGACACTGAGTTCAGAGTTGTGAGTTTGTGATAGCCCTCGTGAGTCGTGGCTCGTCAGGCTCGTGGTCACTCTCATTACTCACTGGTTAGGACAGCAAAATGTAGAATTATTATCTGGACATTCTCATCCTTTCTCTATTTTAATATTGGCATTGGTACAGGCTGCAGGCGTATACAAGTACTGGCTAGTGCTGCTATATCACTCTTCGTTTTGTTTGATTGAACTGAATTGAATGATTTTGTAGTTATATTAGTGCTAATCTGAAGTTACGGACACTCTGCTCTAGTATCATCCGATATCGCCTACTTTCTCGATAAATAAAAAGAACTATAAAAATAAGTTGTACTTGTAAAAAGATTACGTCGAAAGAGACCAGCTGGCTAAATCTGAATTATTTTTCACGATTATTAATAATTTGTTATTTTATTGTTGAATAATGTGTTAAATTAATGGTGATTTTACAGTTTGTCATTTTTATGATATGAGACCACAGTTGTTATAATTTTTTAAATATACGTAATTTATTGACGCTTATTCGTTATAGAGCTGTCATATTTATTTTGATATATGCAATGCAAATACTCAAGTGAATAAATATACTAATTGTATAAAATGTCTACTAGATACATGAAAAAAGTTTTCGGCAATGATATTGCCTTAGGAGAAAATTTTGAAGAATCAGAAGAGGAAGCAAGTCATGTAAATGTTGGAAGTGAGAAAAAAAAACATTTTAATGTATTTGACCTGGTAAATAATCAAAAATTCTAATAGTATCTTTTTTTATATGCATTTATATAAATAAATTTCCACTATTTTTTTCATAGTTGAATGAAAATTCAGAAAACGAAGATGAAAATATCGAACAACTTGAAATTGAAGATGAAGAAAAATGTTGCGATAATAAATCCAAAAGAAAGAAAAAAAGAAAACGACACAAAAAAGTTCAGAAACAGAAAAATATTCAAGAAACGAAAGATATTTCTGAGGATCAAGATACTGAAGAACAGGAGAATTTAGATGAAATTGAACAAACAGTACGACAAATTAATAAATTATTAGGAGAACCAACACCAAGTACAAGTGTAACTGCAGCAGATAATTTACAAATGCAACCTGTAATTAAATCAAAAGAACAAGCACTGATGGTTCAACATAAGCATTTAAATGCATATAATGAACTAAAACGAATATTTGGGAGCAGAACTATTCAAGCTGAACAAACGTCAGTTAATGCCATACTTTTTATTAAAAATATACTTCACACATATTGAATAATTTATTATTTTTAATATTCCTTAGTCAACCAAGGACAAGAGGTCGTACTGGACATTTAAAAAAAACATGGTTGGTAACGGTACGTCAAAATATGATACGTGTTTCAAAATCTGGACTCTCAATGTCAATAGACAGAACCATGAGTGGAAATGATGCTCAATACTTTGTTTACGAACATAGTCCTTCATATCGTCATGTGCAGCAAAAATTTATCAATGCAGTAGAGAGTCTTAATCCAGAAAATATTATTGTAAGTTTTCAAAAAATACTGTACTTTTAATTTTAAAAAATTTATCTTTGTATTATGTAATAGAAAAGTATTTGACAAAAATTGTAAAATATTGAATAATGAAACTCACTACTTTTAAATATAGATATTGGCACTATTTCAATTATATATTTCTAAAATATGTGAATGTTTATTGTAGAGTATTCTAAATGCTCATCCGTACCATGTGGATGCCCTGCTACAATCTGCTGAACTTTGTAAATTAAGTGAAGAATTAGCAATGGCAGCAAATTTAATAGAGCGAGCCTTATTTTACTTAGAATATGCATTTCATCCACTTTTCAATATGACTACTGCTAACTGTAGATTAGACTACAGGAAACAACAAAATCGTGCCTTGTTTATAACATTATTTAAACACCTTGTTTTAGTTGGTGGTCGAGCATGTTACAGGTAATTTTGCAAATATTATATATACATCTATTTACTTATTATTAAATTATTATAATATCAATATATTGTACAATATTAATCTTTTGATATATTTGTAAAAAGGACTAGTTTAGAATTGTGCAAGTTATTATTATCTTTGGATCCTGAGGGTGACCCATTAGCAGTGGTCTTAATGATAGATTTTTATGCTATTCGGTCAAAGGAATATGAGTGGTTTTGTGAATTTTGTAGTTTATGGGAAAATTCAAGAAATCTGCAACAACTTCCTAATATTGCTTACAGTTTGGCTCTTGCCTACTTTCACTTAGGAAAACAAGAAAAAGCAGATGAACTTTTACAAAATGCTCTGATGATGTTTCCTGGTGTCTTAATTCCTTTGCTCGATAAATGTAGTATACATACAGATTCAAAAGTAAGTCTTTTTTAATAAAGTAATTGAAACTACATGTGGAAAACATAAATTATACTTAATACTAATTTAATTTTAGGTAACAAGCCATGAATTTTTCATAATTAAAGCCAGCTCAAGTACACCACCAGCTTTAGAAAAGCTGCAAGCTTTATATATTGTTCGCAGCTTTCATTTATGGAAAGAAGCAGAAATTTTACCATGGCTTGAAAAACAGGTGCATGCTGTTCTTCAACGTGTAGATTCAAAAGATGATTTTGTTAAGTTTTGTCAAGTAAAAAGAAGTAAACGTTATCAAGGTAAATTACCAAGAAACATTTTAAGGCATCTGATTATATCTGATTTGAAAGATATAACAGTTAATGTTCAAGAGGTACTTAAAGCATATATTTTTGACTATTTTTATAAATAAATAATTAAATTATATTTGCATTAAATAACTTTACATTTTGACAGATACAAAATGAAGGTACAGTTTTATCTCATGATCCTTTGCCTCCAATCGACTCAATAGATATTTATACAAATCCAAGAGCTGCAAGAAGAACCAACCAAACCAATTCTAATCTTTTATCATTATTCTTCTCTTCAATTTTCATGGATATTGAAGGTGATGGAGCAGTTATGAACGGTGCTAATCATCAAAAGTAAGAAAATAGTATTTTAAATAATAAAATTTTGAACTCGCAAACAATCTCACAAAACATTTTTTTTACAGTGAAAATCGTGGTCATCAAAACGAATATGACTAATATAATCTTCCAAGGCATGAATAAGGCATAATATTTTTTCTAGTACAAAATCATTGTTTAATAAGGTTTTTTGGTTGATTTAACATATACAATTTTTAAATCACTTTTCGTTGTAAATAAGAATAATTTTGTAAAAAGAATAGTAAATATAAAGAAATAATTTAATAAACTCCACTTCCACTACAAATTTAAGGCGCAATTCCAATAAAAATACAAAACAAATTTTTTAATTAAACGCACATCTATCCAATTTAGTGAAAAAAATATTAGTATTACAAGACTCGCACTTTTATAAAGTTGTATTTACAAATCGATACATTCTTTTTAATTAATTGTCTTTAATAACCTCATATGTTTGTAAGACATGAGCTGTAAATCATTTATTTCAGTAGAATTTAAAACCGAACTTACATTATTTCAGTTGGCATATTCTACTTATAGATATCTCTGAATATAGACACGTTTGGTTATTTGAATGACGGATTCAACCTTAAATACTTTTGTTATATAGTCCATTGCTTAAAAATATTAATTAAAATTTTTTTTCACCTAATCATTTGTAATAAATTTTAGATGTTAATAAGACAATTAATGGAATGATTTTATTGATTGCAGCTATCTTATGTTTTAATCTTTTAATTCGCTTACTTAAAGTAAAATGAATTAAGAAGATTAAAAATATTCGTTGCAATTAATAAATTTATTCCATCAATAAAACAAATATAAGAATAATAAACTCAAAAAATAATTCAAGTTAATAAAAAGATGTTTAATTTATTTCTAATAAATGCTTGGCCACTCTGAAAATTGAAAACTGGTATCAGTTTTGAGCAGTCAGTAAATCTGCATGTTTTTGATCTATAGATGTTCCTAACTGCATTTAAAAAAAATTGTTTTATATCATGCTGCGGAACACAGGATTGTACCTACAGATTCCTGGACCATGTTCTTGATAATCAGCCT
Organism: Megastigmus stigmatizans; assembly: GCA_900490015.1. Taxonomy (NCBI): domain Eukaryota; kingdom Metazoa; phylum Arthropoda; class Insecta; order Hymenoptera; family Megastigmidae; genus Megastigmus; species Megastigmus stigmatizans. Next base: position 9,701 of record UELV01134528.1, on the reverse strand, counting down.
TAGTATGACAAACTGTATAGAATTCAGGGTCACTAGCCAATATGGCACCACCATACCAAACAGCGCAACGCTGTTTATGATGTGATATTACACGAACATCAATTCGTTTTGGCTAAAAAATATATGTCTTTTTATAACTTGTTTTATGTTTAATGCAATTTAATAAAAAAAAAACTTACAGTAATGTGTCCACCACTCAGATCCATGCTGAGTTTCAAACGTGCATCAACAGTTTTTTTAATATCTCTTTGTAATCTTCTTCCAAAACCTTTAAACATTGTTGAGCCACCAGATAATACAATATTATTATACAATGGCCTTCTAACATCTATAGGACAATTCTGAATAACATCATCTACAATTTCACTAAGAGGTGTTGTGAAATCTGGATTAGAAAACTAAAAAGACAAAAAATATTAAAGTTTTTATATTTTACAGTTCATAAACAAATACAATGTCAATTAATTACCTCAGGATGAAAGAAAATCTCTGGCCCGAGAAATCTTTCATACCCAACATCAACAGTAAATGACTGCTTAGTAATATTATTCATGCCATCATATTTTGCAAATTTAGTAGGGTCACTGTCAAACTTTGCAAATTCTTTGGCAATATCAGGACAAATATAAGAATATTTTTCTTTAATTGCTTTAGCTGTTTCTAATGACTGTTCTGGAGGAATACCAATTTCTCGATCTCTTAAAAGACTCTGAATGAAATATGTAATATCACGTCCAGCAATTGGAATATGTTTAATACAACTGCCTATAACAAAACCTTCTGCCTAAAAAAATTGTTATTACATATGAATATCTTTTATTTTAAATTAAATCTATTTAATTTAAAATTTATGACATATGTAACTTACAACTGGAATAACATGAGTAACTCCATCACCACTATCAACAACAATACCAGTTAAGCTCCTATCTTCAACAGTTTTAGCCATCCATGAGGCTGCAAGAGCTAATACTGCTTGGACAGCAATATATAGTCCAGATACATTAAATGATTCGAACATTATTTCAGCTGTATATTCACGGTTCTCTGGTGTATTCAAAGGAGGTTCTGTTAAAAGAAAATAATGATCTTCTGGTTCTGCTCTTAAATATTTGAATATACATTGTTGAAGAAAACGTTCCATTAAATCCCAATCTTCAACAAGTCCATGTCTGACTGGATACTATTTTTATCAAAGTAGAAATATAAATTGACTGTTATATTTATACATATATATTAATTTATATCAAGTTAGAATTAGCAAAGGGGAATGCAGAGGGCAATTGCCTAGGCATCGGGGTTCAACTGAGTTCACCCGAACACTAATAATAATAATAGAATTATCAATCTTACCTTGACAGCATATCCAGTTGCTTCAAAAGCTTCATCTCCAATATAAAAGTCTAAGTCTTCAATACCTTTAGTGACACGTCTTGCAGAATTATCGCCTACTTTGGCTGTCTCTTTTATTGCTATAGCTGATGGTATCATAAGTTGAGGCTCTTTATTACCTGCAAAGCCTAACTTGGTGTATCTGTAATAAAAACGAAATAGAAGTACAACCATTATACTAAATTACTTTTGAATCAAATTTCTGAATTTCGAAACTAAAAATTTAGAAAATATTTAAGCTGCGAATGATGATGATTAAACAAAAATAAATTTTACTAAAATTCGCAGAATATATTTATAATCCAAACTATTATAAAATTTAATCTAGACTTATCGGCAGAAAAGTATTTAAGCAATATTTTGAAATTTATTTACCCTGTTCCTACATCTATTACACATGGTGGTAGATGCGACATATTTTCTGATTATGTTGCCGTGAAGTTTTTTGGATGAATTGAAAAAAGAAATTGGTTGAACTGTCAATAAACTTTCGAGGTCTAACTTCAAGTATCAGACACACCTCGGAACTCACGCATTTATACACACAAGTCGCCGCCGCTATCCCAACTATGCTACAAAACTCCGACAGAATCATGTATGTATACGTATACCTATATGTTTGTGTTTGCCATTTGATTTCTATGAATCGTGATATCGTATAGGATGTGTGGGTGTCCTGTGACTAAGCCGCACCAGTCAGTCACCGCACCGCCCTGTCAGCAGAAATAATATAATATGAAGCAAATTGTCCAGTTTTTTAAAAATAGTTATTATTATGAATTATCTATTTTACACATTATGAAACAAGTTTAAGCTTTCTTAATCTGATAAAGTATAGCCATTATTTGCATAATAATTTATTCAAATAGAATAAGTGAGAGCTCAATCATCAAGAAAATAATAATAAAAATATTGAACAAAAAATTAACACCTGTTATTAGAAATATATAGGTGTGATTTTAAAAAAGTTAAATATTCCAAAATATATAATACAAATAAGCTTACTTATATATGTGTAAATGCTCGAATTTCACATGTTGGTACAATATGTCCAAACTCCAATACTTGGAGGTTATAACTTCTTCACCAATTACGTTGTAGAATGTTTTTGTGACTACCAATGGAATACGACATGCAATAAGAAAATGTGCACTACAATATGAAATTTTTGGAGAATTGAGAATCACCCCTGAATGTCACGTCTGCACACGTCAGCTAGCGTACCACGAATACATCGCTACGGTAATGTCGGATGCACGGCGATCAAAATAGTGGTATGCCATTAAAACCACACTACTGATAAAGACATTTAAAAATCGCATGCCAAAATGGTATGTTTAACCTTAATAATGTACTTTTTCGCTTGCGACTTTCACACCTTATTAGCTCCAATTTCTTTAGCTTCAACTTAACAGATATCGGAAGTCACTTCTGTATACACTACTTTCAATATTTTATATTTTGATTTTTTTTTGTAGGTACTTATCGCCGCTGCAGTATGCACCAAAGGAGGCAAGAGTAAGTACTGTTCTTTAATGAATGAACAATATAAATCACATGTCGTACAATGTTATTGGTAAATTTATTATGAAATTTCAGTAGCCTCTGACAAAGCCTGACTCAATTATTTTTATTAATGTCGATTTTTTTTTTTCACAGCTATCATTTCTCGTCAATTTGTAGAAATGACAAAAGCAAGAATAGAAGGCTTACTCGCTGCATTTCCAAAGTTAATGAGTACTGGTAAACAACACACATTTGTCGAAACTGATTCAGTTCGATATGTTTATCAACCATTGGAAAAACTGTATATGCTATTAATTACAACAAAAGCTAGTAATATTTTAGAAGATTTAGAAACGTTACGCCTTTTTGCAAGAGTGGTATTTAATTATCAATTGATTTACTTTGCAATTTTATTTATTTATTAATTTCACAAGATTCCTTGATTTTCATAAGAAATATTACCATTGTTTTTTAGATACCAGAATATTGTAAATCAATGGATGAATTAGAAATAGCAGAAAATGCATTTAATTTAATATTTGCATTTGACGAAATAGTTGCTCTTGGTTACAGAGAGAGTGTTAATTTAGCACAAATTAGAACATTTGTTGAAATGGATTCACATGAAGAAAGAGTGTACCAAGCAGTGAGATGTACACAAGAAAGAGAAGCAAAAAACAAAATGAGAGAGAAAGCAAAGGAATTACAAAGGCAACGAATGGAATCTTATAAAAAAGGTGGAAATACTAAAAGTCCAGGTTTTGGAGGGGGCTATGGCAGTGGAAGTAATTTTACTCCTACTTCCAATGTTGGTGATTCTGCTAATTATGTTCCTGAACCTGTGAAAACCACATATACTCCAACTCAGTAAGTATGCTTTAATTAGAATATATGTTTTGATGAAACTAACATAAAAATGTGTTTCCAGAAAAGTAACTACTGCTGGTTCAGGTGCAATGAAATTGGGTGGAAAATCTCGAGATGTTGATTCTTTTGTTGATCAACTAAAAGAAGAAGGTGAAACTGTGGTTACACCTTCTTTACCTACTGCAGGAGCCAAAATGGCACCAATTATTTCTGATGCTGCTAAAACAGAACCGTAATTTTTATTTATTTATTATATTTGATTTTTTACTGTTTTATTAGTTATACTTAAAAGTATATTGTAATGTTATAGAGTTCATTTGAAACAAGAAGAAAAGCTCAATGTAAGAGTTAGTCGTGATGGTGGAGTACAGAATTTTGAACTCCATGGTTTAGTTACATTAAATATATCAGATGAAAAATGGGGTCGCATTCGTGTACAATTAGACAATAAAGATGCAAGAGGAATGCAACTTCAAACTCATCCAAATGTAGACAAGGAATTGTTCAGAACAAAGGGGCAAATTGGTTTAAAAATTCCATCAAAGCCTTTTCCATTGCACACAGATGTTGGTGTATTGAAATGGCGTTTGCAAGCTCAAGATGAAACTGCTTTACCAATTTCAAGTATTATAAAACTGCTTTACTTTTCTTACAAGTCTTATACCTTATTAATTTAAAAGTTATATTTTATAAATTTAACATTTTGTTACTTTAGTAAACTGCTGGCCATCTGAAAATGGTGAAGGAGGATGTGATGTAAATATTGAGTATGAATTAGAGCAGACAGACCTTGAATTAAATAATGTTCAGATAAACATTCCATTACCAATAGGCATTAGTCCCATTGTTAGTGAGTGTGATGGTCAATATTCTCATGAATCAAGAAAAAATACATTAGTGTGGTCTTTACCTATAATTGATACATCGGTAAAATCTGGTTCAATGGAATTTTCTGTACCAAATTCAAGACCTTCAGACTTTTTTCCATTACATGTTTCGTTCACATCTAAAACGTCATACGCTAAAATTAAAGTAAGATTCAGAATACAAATATAATTCAATATAAATTATTTAATTTTCTACTGAACATTTGACTAATTATTTACTGGTTTATTTATTACAGGTTAATGAAGTAATGCTTGTTGAAGATGATAGTCCTGTTAATCATTCTGTGGAAACAGTCTTTTTTACTGATAATTATGAAGTGGTGTAATCTATAAGTCATCTGCCATTTGCACACTTGTATTTATAAAGCTTTTTGTACTAAAAACAAAGAGCACTTTTAATAATATAATAATATTTGTTTCAAATTCTATTATGAATTGAGCTACAGCCCTTTGTTACAGCAACTGGTGTCAAATTGATGATGTAAATTTTATAATGTGAAATTTATGCAAAATCTTTTTTTGTTCTGTCCAGAAGTTTCTAAAGAATAAATGTATAATCAAAAACTAATTACCAGTAACAAAATTATAACAATTCTAACAATTAAAATAAAATAATAAGAAACAATTCATTAGTTGTTATATTTGTTACTTGCTACTTAGTTTTTGTGCATGTAAATTAATTCATTAGACTTTTTAATGATCCTTACGTGAATTAAATTAAATTAACAAGGAAAGAACATATTTATTGAGAATTTTTTACAGATAAATTATATTTATATTTATATTTATACAAAAAATTACAAAATTGAATTATAAACATTTTTATAGAAGAAAAATTTAGTGTACTTATACCTATATTTAGCCCCGATCAAATAATTTTATCTATTTACTAGTGATATTTTAATTTTAGTGCTTATATAGCATAGAGAAAAAATTAGTGCGCATGCGCTGTTCGCGCTTAAAATTTTCCGTCTGCTGTATTCCATTGCAGGAAAGTCAAACTTCAGTAAGACTGAAGCACTGACTGCCCTTGTATGTCATTGATATTTTCTAGTGGTATCTTGGCAAGCTGTTCATCTTTTTTATGTTTTAATATTTATTAGTTATCTCATCGAGGTAATTTGAATAAAATCAAAAGATAAGATACCTACTATTTTATAAATTTTATAGATTTTACCAAAACTTTGTCTTTTTACAGAATTATGAGTTTACTTACTGTATCTTCTATCGATACATTAACTTTTGAAGGTCAAAAGCCGGGAACGTCAGGCCTTCGAAAAGCTGTTAAAGTTTTCCAACAAGAACATTATACGGAAAATTTCATTCAAGCAATCCTTGACGCTTTAGGTAGTACTTTACTTGGGAGTACGCTCGTGGTTGGTGGCGACGGTCGTTATTATAGCAAAGATGCAGTTAAAAAAATTATAAAAATTGCTGCAGCTAATGGGGTGAGCATTAAATTATTATCTTTACTATAAATAATTTTAGTTTGTATAGTTTATATTCATTAAAAATAATTGAAAAAATGATTTTAATTTTTTTTTTTTTTAAATAATTGTATTATAAAATATTTTATTTTTATCCCAAGAATTAAATATTACAAAATTTATAGTGATTGCGTAAAAACTGAGATAGTTGGGATCATTAAGTTGTAAATTATTACTTTAAAACATGATAAGAGCTTTTCATTAACAAAGATGTCTTTGAGGAAAAATTATATTACAAACTGAATAGCTGATAGACAGCAGTGTTGAACAATATTAGTGATATGATTGAATATTTTATGATTTTTAATTTATTAACTTTTTTCAATGAAATGAATTGATTAAAATTTTTAATTACAAGTCATTTTATAATATTTCATTATAAAAAATATTTGTGAATTTCATTTTTATAGTTGATTATTTACAATAACTAATTTTTTTGTCAAAGTGAAGTAAAAAGTTTTAAAATATTAATATTAATTTTTTTAAATTAATAATACATTTATTAGATATTTATACAAATTTTATTTATGCCTGATAAAATTAATAAAATATTAAAAATAGTTTATGTTTTTAAATATTATTAGCATATTTTTATAATATAAATTTTATTTACTTAATTCACTTTATAGGTAGCAAAACTAATAGTTGGACAAAATGGAATACTTTCAACACCTGCAGTATCTACTATTATTCGTAAATATAAAACGCTAGGTGGAATTGTTCTCACTGCCTCACACAATCCAGGTGGACCTAATGGTGACTTTGGTATTAAATTTAATTGCGAAAATGGAGGTCCTGCTCCAGATGCTGTTACCAATAAAATTTATGAATTGACAACCACTTTGAAACAATATAAAATCATTCCTGGACTTGAAATTGATATTGATAAAATTCAAAGCACTACCGTACAAGTTGAAGGACAATCTTTTACTGTAGATGTTATTGATTCTGTTAATGATTACGCTGCTTTGATGAAAGAAATATTTGACTTTGCAAGTATCAAAGCATTAATTCAAGGAAGTGAAAAACGACTTCCATTTCAAGTTCTTATCAATGCAATGAATGGAGGTAATAAAAATTTATTATTTATTATTAATATTAAATTCTATTCATATTTATTTATTTATTTATTAATTTATATTTAAATACATTTTTGAAAATGAATTTTTCCAGTTACTGGGCCTTATATAAGACAAATATTTGGTAAAGAATTAGGGGTCAGTGATTCCAATTTAGTGAATTCCTTACCAAAAGAAGATTTTGGTGGTCTACATCCAGATCCAAATTTAACTTATGCTGCTGATCTTGTAAATGCTGTGAAAAGTGGACCTTATGATTTTGGAGCAGCGTTTGATGGCGATGGAGATAGAAATATGGTAGCTAATCTTTAATGACATTTATTCTTTTTAAACATTTATGTGTAAAAATTTAAAACAATTTTATTCATCATTATAGATTATTGGTAAAGGAGCATTTTTTGTAAATCCATCAGATTCTTTAGCAGTTTTGGCTGCTAATTTGAACGTGATTCCATATTTTAAGAAAACTGGAGTCAAAGGCTATGCTAGATCTATGCCAACTGGAGCAGCAGTGGATAGAGTAGCCAAAAAAACTAATATTGAATGCTTTCAAGTGCCTACAGGATGGAAATATTTTGGTAAACTTTTTTAAATCATATTTGATTTTAACTTATATTTTTGATGTGTGTTACTAAAAAATTCCATGTACTTTATTTAACAAGGCAATTTAATGGATGCTGGAAGACTATCTCTTTGTGGTGAAGAAAGTTTTGGTACTGGCTCTGATCATATTAGAGAAAAGGATGGAATTTGGGCTTCTCTTGCTTGGCTTAGTGTGGTAGCTAGTATTGGAAAATCAGTAGAAGACATTCTCCTTGATCACTGGAATACTTATGGAAGAAATTTCTTTACAAGGTACTTGAAATTGTAAATCTTAATATATTAAACATATTGTATTTACATAGGAACATTTACTTATAATTTTTAGATATGATTACGAAAATTGTGATGCTAATAAATCAAATCAAATGATGGATTACATTGAAGAACTCATTAAAAAACCAGATTTCATAGGAACAAAACTTGAATCTCAAAATAAAAGTTATATCGTTAAGGAAGCTGATAATTATTCCTACAAAGATCCAATAGATGGAAGTATAGCTTCTAAACAAGTATGTTCAAAACTTTACAGAAAATATGTCAAATAATGGTTTTATTTACAATAAATTAAATTTTAGGGTCTCAGAATTTTATTTGAAGATGGTTCTAGAGTAATTTTCCGTTTATCTGGTACTGGAAGCTCTGGTGCAACAATTCGATTATACATTGAAAGTTATGAAGCAGATCCCTCTACTTTTACTAAAGATCCTCAGATTGTTCTGAAGCCACTTGTTGATATTTCACTTAAACTAAGCAAACTTCAAGAGTACACTGGACGAGATAAACCAACTGTAATTACATAAAAAAGAAAAAGAAAACGTATTTTATTGTAATATTTTTGTTATGTAATTTAGAATTGTATTCAACTGTTGTAAGACTGTTTTTTGATAATATTGTAAATAAAAATTTTAAAAAACGCACAACCTCATTATTGCTTTATAATTGAGCTCAAAATTTCAAAATAAAATAAATAGTTATTTTAAAATTAAATTAAATTAAATCTTGAAAGATAAAATTTTGAAAAAATCAAAAATTAATATGTTGTAAGTAAATAATGTACAAATAAAACTAATTATGTAATGATTTAAATAATGAATTAATTAGTTAATAATAATTATAGAAATTTAATATATATGCAAGTATAATTTGTATTATTAAAAAATATTTATATTCATAAATATACAAATATTATTCATAAAAAAAATATTGTTATCTCTGTAACAATTATAGATTCTAGGTATATTCAATTGAAAAATAATTAACTTTTTCTATAATTTTATAGAATATTTTTCAAAAAATATCGAATAATAGCATAAAAAAAACAATCTGAAAGTTTATGCTACTTCAGTGTTTATTGTTTACATATATGTCAACTATAATTATATACACTATACCACTAATTTCGTACAGGTATTATAAGTAAGAAACAGAACATGAAAAGAACCTATCCTACGCGGCCTACGCCCAGTGGTGTTATGCAAAAAATTTTTATCCCGGTGCCAGCTAACTTCAGACAGCCAAATACAACGGGAAAAGTTTAAGCACGCGCATCTTGAGGATTTCGTTTCTTTATGGTCAATTAGTCACGTAAAAGTAAAATTGTCCAAACCCTCTAAACAGAAATGTAAATTCTCCTTTAGCTTTATAACCGCCGCGATTAGAATGTGTGAGAAATAACCTTAGTTATTGTTTACTATAGCTTAAATGAAAAAACATTTTTTGAGTGATCACAGTTTGGATGCAGAAAATCAGATAAGTGTACCTAAGAGTGGTATTATGAAAATCAAGCTGATTCAAATACACTGGTAAATATTAAAATACTTTATTCATTTATGATTTGTCATGTTATCACATTTATTTTATCTCGTACAGTTACTCTGAGG
>UELV01134525.1:0-14797 GCA_900490015.1 Megastigmus stigmatizans | reverse complement strand
TATATATATATTAAAAAACAGTGATTTTATTCGTTTTTTTTAAAGTTATCAGGCGCGAGGAAAATGGGGTAGATTCGGTAGCGAATTTAAATTCGGAGACGTTGGCAGTTTACGCCGCGAGTATTAGGAACGTACGGCGGGCCCAAGAGCTACGCTGATCCACAGTTTAGCCGAGGATAGCGAGTGGGTGTTATATATAGAGCCCGACATCCTCGATTTGTTAGATAAAGCTCACGAGAGCTTTAACGGACCGGCGGAAATTTAATTTAACGCAAAGAAAGTGTTTTATTGTCATGCGTCAACTTAAACGTGTTCTTTCCTTATTTGTATTATATTTGAAACGATCGTTCTTAGCAATAAATAACAGAATATAATTTTATGAATGTTTTTAATTGTATTTGCGCAATCCTTTTTTTCTCTTCGAAAATAGACACGTTAACCACGGCTCTATCGTCATCATCGCCAGCATCATCAGAGGAATTGTCTTTCTCGTCCGACAATTATGACGAGGACGATGAGGGGGACACCGATGGTGAGGTTGTAAACAGGTATGAAATGAGCTCTATCAGCAGTGCCAAAACCCAAGATAGCCCAAGCGTTGTGCAGGTAGGGAGTGGTGGCGGCGGCGTCGGTAATAATATCACTGACGAGTCGGTGAATGATTTTATGATTCGTCCGCCCGGCGACCGGTTTATTATTTTAAGTGAACGTGAACATTATGTCCAGAGATTTCGTATAAATGCGCGTTGATTAGCTTTACATATATTGCAACCAACACCCCGGTCGTTCAATCCAGTTTTATGGTTAGAGTTGGCCATACGTGACATTCACGGGTTTTTAATTTCGCTAGGTTCGTCTACCGTGTTTATAGGTGTTACGGTAAATAGCGCGAATTTTGCTCACGGACCAGCGGGGTTGTCCTTAAGACCAATTGGGAGTTTTTTATACGCCGATTTATGGGGGTTAATAAACAATTTAATGCAAAGTAACGAGCAATCTACGATCGACGACTCTTTTATTTTAGAGTCAACGTACATTCAGGTTCCGGTTGGGAGTGCAAATAGACGAAAAGTATTGGATCTGTATAGCTTCGCGCAAAGATCGGTAGTTAGTATAAGATGTTCGGATAATCTATATTTACCGCGTGCACTCGTCGTAGGCGAGACTTATATTTATTTAACAAATAATGATAAAATCGAGACTAAAAATCTTTGGAACGCGATTCGTGACTGTAGACGCAGCTTACAAAAACAGCGTGCGTTAGAGTTAATTAGCGCAGCTCGTGTTAATATACCCGTAGAAGGATGCGGGTTCAATGAAATTAACCAATTTCAGCAACTTTACCGTAATTTAGGGATATGTATAGTAGTATTCGACAAAACCAACTTTGGAAGCGGCGAACCTCCATTTTTCGAAGGACGCGCACAACCGAACACTGTACCGTTTCTAGGCGTAATAAATCTTTTATATGATTCCGTTGAATTTCATTACGATACATCGCTGAATTTGTCGAGGGCAGCGAAAACCAAGTTTTTTTGTTCATACTGTAACAAGCGGTATTTTTACGTCGACCAGCACGCATGTCGCACTGTGTGTGCAAAGTGTTTTATGACACCAGCTTGTGAAAGTGAAAATACCGAGACGATAGAATGTCGCGATTGTTTCAGAAGTTTTTTCGGTAAAATTTGTCTTGCAAACCACAAAAATATTAAAATTTCCAAAAGAAAAAAAAGATCAATTTGCGAACGTATAAGAATGTGTCTAAACTGCCAGAAACGCTTTCATATTCATAGAGGAAAGCATGTATGCGGGTCTCGCTATTGCAAGATGTGTCGCGTACATCATCTGTAAATGCGTTATGTTATATTAATCCGTTAAATGACGCTAAAGCGACCAAGAAGGAGAAAATTTTTTTATAAAAATCTGTATGTTTTTTACGACTTGGAAACAAGGCAAAAGTACAAGAATAGTCCTACTACGCGGTTACATGTTCCGTATTTGTGCGTTGCGCAGCAAGTATGCGATGATTGTTTGGAAAATGATGATATGACACAAATGTATAACACGTGCGGCGTCCGCGAACATATCTTTCGAAATGACCCCGTGAAAGAACTTGTAAATTTGTATGTACGCGGAAAATCAATTTTTGACCAAATCATATGTATCGCGCACAATGCCGTCGGGTTCGTCGGTCAATTTATATTGAAAGAATTAGTAGAGGCTCGTAAACAGATTTTACCTCGTGTAATACTCAACTGGCACAACGTGATTTTATTATCACTCGGGCGCACTCAATTTATCGATAGTTTAAACTATTTTCACATGAAGTTGAGTGGATTACCAAAAACATTCGATTTGCCCGCGAGCGTTAAAAAAGGCTATTTTCCGCATCTATTCAATACGGTAGAAAATGAAAATTATTTTGTCTCTTTGCCCGAACAGCAATACTGTGCGGCCGATTCCATGTTGCCCGAGGAATGAAAGCACTTTTTCGTTTGGTACAACGGCGTCAAAAGCGTGGGTGACTACGTTTTTGATTTAAACCGAAATTGTAGAGTACTGTCGAGTAGATGTGAAAATTTTACGTTGCGCGTGCTTGGAATTCAAAAAAATATTCACAAAAGTCGGTAAAATTTGTCCGTTTAGTAGCGCGACTGCTATAGCAAGCGCGTGCTCTATACTGTATAGAAAAAACTTTTTACGCCCTAAAACCGTAGGCATTATACCTCCGAGTGGTTATCGATGCGGCGACATACACTCGCAAAAGTCACTCGAATGGTTGATTCAGTGCGAGCGAGAAATTGGTCGAGAAATCATACACGCCGGTAAATCGCGCGAGTTTAGACTACCTGAAGGTTTTTTATTAGACGGATTTTTACCACCGATTCTCATTGCATCGCAGTTGGAGAAAGGGATAGTATTCGAATATGAGAGTTGTTATATACACGGTTGTCCCAAATGTTTCGACAAAAACCGCGACAAACGTCTATCTTATGGATGAACTTTCGACGAAGATTACGAGAATACACTCGCGAAATTACACAAGATACAAGAGCACGGCTACGAGGTTCGATACATATGGGAGTGCGAGTTCAACAATGCAAAGCGTAATAATCCCGAGATTGCGCGGTACGTGCGCGATCATCCGTTGATGAGTAAAATAATGCTGAATCCGCGGGACGCGTTCTTTGTTGGCCGGGCTGAGAATATCGTTCCCTATTATAAAGTTCACGACGATGAGCAGATAAAGTACTCGGACATACGCTCTTTGTATCCTTATATTTGTAAGCGTGGTGTATATCCTGTCGGACATCCCGTTCTTTATGTGGGCGCTGAGTGTAGGAGTTTTACAGGTGGTGATAATGATAATTTAGCGCGCGTCGAGGTTCTCGTGAAATGTAAAGTTTTACCTCCTCGAAATTTGTATTTACCTCTGTTACCGTTAAAAATGCGCAGACACCTTCGTTTTGCTCTTTGTCGCACCTGTTACCAAGAAATGCACGAAACCGATTGTAATCACGATGATATTACCGATCTCGAGTTTACCGGTACATGAGTGGTCAATGAATCACGCAAAGCTATAGAGCTCGGTTATAGAATAACGGAGATATATATTATTTGGCAGTATAAAACCACGCAGTTTGATGGTAATAACGGTGGCCTTTTTGCAGAATATATAAACACTTTTTTAAAAATAAAGTAAGAAGCGAGTGGCTGGCCTGACTCATGCATGGACGAGGCCACGAAAGATTGGCATTTACACGAGTATCAACGAGCCGAGGTTATCTCGTTCGACCGTGAAAAAATCGAGAAAAACGTTGGATTGCGAGCAGTAGCTAAACTCTGCTTAAATTCATTTTGGGGCAAGTTTGGACAGCGTAGTAATTTAAAGCAAACAGAAATTGTAAAATCTCGCGGAGGTCTTTTAAAACTTTTACTTTGTCCGGACAAAGAGATCATGGGTATTGTACCTGTAAACGACGATATATTGTATGTTAATTGGCAATCGCGCGAGGAGGCTGTAATATCAGCCCCGAATACGAACGTTGTTATAGCCGCGTATACGACCGCTCAAGCTAGACCAGAATTGTACAAATACATGGAAAATCTCGGCGATCGGATTTTGTACTGCGACACCGATTCCGTCACCTTTTTGAAGAAGAGACACAATGATCCTACCGAGTACGAGCCACCTCTGGGCAATCTTTTAGGAGAAATGACCGATGAACTAAGCTGTTACGAGCCTGGTAGTTTTATAAGTATGATGATATGTGCGGCACCAAAGTTTTACGCTTTTCGCGCAATCACAACTAGTGGTGAAAATATAGATTGTTGTAAAATAAAAGGTGTTACATTGAATTTTAAAAACTCGCTAAAAATAAATTTCGATAGCATCAAAATACTTGTCGAAGTTGCTTTTAAAAAAAGAAAAGATGAGGAAAATTGTAAAATTAAATTAAATTTTAATTCTATACGGCGCACAGCTACACATGAAATTGTAACTCGTGAAGAATTTAGAACGTGTATTAAAGAAGAGACGATATATATCGCAAAATCTCTCTATACCGTTCGGTTATACAAAAAATACTTGTAATATGTAAGTGTAAATAAATCACATACTTAAAAATTACACCATTTTCCCCTTTTTTTTCCTTTTTTCCCCTTATTTACAGCTCTGGTAATCATCGCGGTGGATTACCCGCGACGCGCGCACACGTTTTAACCAGCTGATTTACGCGTGTGCCAACGGGAAAATCAGTTTATTACCGCAATGGTTAGGCTTATTCGCGCCCGGTATGTGCTTATTCAGCTGATTTGCGAGTAGACCGCGGCGGTAAAAAATCTGTACCGCTAGCCACCCGCGCGCCACACACGCGAATCAGCTGAACTGGGTGTGTGCGGACCGCGCCGCCCGCCGCTGCCATCGCCGCCGCCGCCGCCCACAGTTTTGTGATATAAAATATCGGTGATGCAATGTTGGATCGTCAGTTTCGATAATGGATACGCTATGGAAGCATCCTTTTACGTGTTGCGTATGTGGACCTACATGCTGCGGTAAATCGGTATTCTTCAAGAGCTTTCTCACCCATCTTTCTCAGATGTGCGACGTGCATTTTGATCAAATACTATTTTATTACGCCGAGTGGCAAGAGACGTATCGTACTGTGCTCGAGCAAATTGCTGGTAAACTAGAATTCTGCGAGGGTCTTCCGCAATCGAGTGACTACTCGAACGATAGCGACAAGAAAAAACTCCTCATACTCAACGATCCCATGCACGAATCGTCGTCGTCCGATGTGATCCTCGATCTATTTACCAAGGGTAGTCATCACAAAAATATAAGTGTCGTGTTTATTACGCAGAATATATTTCACAAGGGGAAATCGCAACGCGATATTAGTCTGAATACAAAGTATATGGTGTTATTTAAAAACCCGCGCGATCGCGCTCCAATACAACATCTCGCTCGACAAGTCTATCCCGAGGATCCCAGATTTCTACAAGAGGCGTATCTCGATTCCACTAGAAATCCACACTCTTATCTGCTTTTTGATCTCTCGCAGAGTACACTCGACGTATTTCGGGTACGCAGTTGTATATTTGCCGATGATCCCGCGCACTACGTCTACGTTCCAAAGTATACTCGATAAGACGGTATTTAAAGACACGATAAATTGTCGAAACGTTAGTTGAACACGGACAATCCCGTCGAAAACATCAAAGACCGCTAAACGCATCAATCCGACACCAGGTAAAGATTTTACAAAGAAAAACGCGATTCTCTTACTTGCGCTCACTCACGGTAGAACTGAACAACGCAAAGCTCTGCTTAGAGCGATCGACAAACATACAGTAAAGTGTATATGCGAGTGCGCTTTAAACATTTTGCACGGAAATATCGAACTGAAAGCTTCGGACAAAAAATGTTAAGGAAGACAGACACATATTGCGTAAATTAGCTCGAAAATCAAACTACAGCAGTGCAGTCGGTTGCTGGAGAAGAAGAAAAACGCATTTCATTGTAAAACGGCGGCGGCTTTTTACCGCTTTTACTGGCACCAATCATAGGCTCGCTTATTTCGCGATTAATTGGTAACAACTCGGCTGCTACAGAGTAACAAACACATATGGAACGCGTTCAAAAAATGATCATCGTACCCGAGGAAACACTCAATAGGATTCAAACCGCGGGACATGCAGCGAGTGAACATTCGATATAGACATCTAGCGATAATTTGTCGAGATTGGATGAAGAAATGCACGATATTTTATATTCGAAAAAAACACAAAACGAGCGTGAAAAATTTCTAAATTATTTACAAGTTTTGCGTAGATATTTGTTTCTTAAAGAAAACGAGCGCAGCAACGTCCGAGACGCTGAACGCGAATTGGATGAGATTGGCGCAACTTTATCACCACTCGCGGACGAGGATATTTTGGACAGCGTGCCCAAAACTTATGCTCGAAAAGCTAGACATTTACTAAGACATTGGAAAACAGTAGCGCTCGATTAAAGTGGGACAACGCTGGAACGATCTCGATAGATGGCCGAAAGATCGAGCGGTCAAATATCATTGAATTGGTTAATGATGCTGTAAAAAAGAAAAACGTCGACAATGATGAGCCACCCGTAGGACGAGTAGAATTTGCGAAATTCATCAAAACCTCGGCTCGGAATAGTATGGAGAGCCGATCGCGGCTAGTTCACGAAATATAACGCGGAGCTCTACGGCAGCGATGGGTGTAGCACCGAGGTGGCTTCGAATGAAAATTTAATTTAAAGACATTACGAGTTACGACAAACAATACTGCGATCTCTCGCACGAAGCCGGGTACGCAGGTGCACGAAATCTCATACGCGTGAATAAAAATGGTAAAACCTTGTCCGGAGAGGAGGAGAAAAAAAGGATTTACGAGTGGCTCCGTAACCAAGATGCTTACACGCTTCATAGGCCTGTACAGCGAAAATTTCAAAGACTGCAGTACAACGTGACAAACATTGACGATGTCTAGGAGTGTGATTTAATGTAACTGACGAGCATAAAAGATTACAACGAGGGATATTGCTACCTACTAGTTGTCGTGGATGTACTTAGCAAATTTGCTTGGGTCGAGTCGCTTCGAGTCAAGACCGCAAAGGTGCTCAAGCGGTCGAATGGCCGAGTACCTGTCTGTTTACAATCGGACAAAGGCAAAGAGTTTACGAGTTCGGCATTTCATACTATGCTAAAGAAGCACGATATTCGATTCCGAGTTACGCGAAATACAGACATCAAAGCCGCTGTAGTAAAAAGACTGAATAGAACGATACGCTAACGTATGTGGCGATATTTCACCTACATGAACACTAAACGCTACATAGACCTTGTTGACAAAATTATACACGCCTACAATCACGCCTTTCACAGTGGTATTAGAATGAAATCTGTGGATGTTAATCCGCACAATGCAATCACCGCGCGTGAGAATTTGCAAAAACGAGCTCTCGTGCAGCAGAGTGGCAGAAAAATGGCGCCAATCCTAGACGCTCCAAATAAATACAACGTCGGCGATTACATACGCATCAATCGTACTAAAAACACCTTTGAGAAAGGTTACGAAAAAAATTTCAGCGAAAAAGTATTTAAGATTAAACGCGTTTCGAGATGGCAAAACTTGTTCACCTGCATCTTGGCAGATTTGAACGGCGAGGAAATCGACGGCTTTTTCTATACTCAAGAATTGACTCTAGTGGGTGAAAAACGCATGACAGCCGAAGAAGGATTCAAAGTTGAGCGCGTTCTTCAGACAAAGGGACGCGGAACGAACAAACGAGTGCTTGTAAAGTGTTTGGGCTATCCGGAAAAGTTCAATTCTTGGATAAAAGCATTCGATCTGCAGCCTATTTAAAACATGGATTACACCGATGATTTTTACCTTGTGCTGCCTAGCAACAGTAGCATGGCCTACTACAGCGATAACACGACCAGCTGTTTTACAACTCATCTCTCTCGCGAGGTACGATTAAGCGGCAATTGGTGCGTCGGACTCGCGGAAATTCGCGTGCCTTGTACAATAATGCATATAAATGACTCGGTGGCGTATTACACATTCATAGTAGTCAGTAAGGATGATCGCAAATCATCCACGGTCAACGAAACGCACGATTTTTCACATGGTATTTATGACAGCCTAGAACAGCTGGCTGCAGAAATAAACAAGCCGCAAGGTATATACAATCATCAATTACTCGAACCGACACGATTTCGAAAAGGATATTACACACTGCGGCGAACGTGCAAGTGCGAGCAACCGCATTATACACGTTATGACGAAAAAATTAGACGTATATTCGGATTCGAGAGTAGCATGAACCGGCAGACGGGTAAGTTCGCCACTGCAAACGGAGCTATCGTACCCATAATAGGTAATAGATCGGCTTCCCTGTCACGCGCTATTCCTGATCAGCTGTACCTTTATACCGATGTGTGCGAGCCGTATACCGTAGGCGACACTCAGGCTGCACTACTGCGCATCGCATCCCTAGATGGCTCGAAATATAAATTTGGCGCCAACGTTGTGAGGCATTTTGCACCTATACACTACATTCCCCTACTGCATCACAGCTTTCGCTCTATCGTTATAGATATAAGCGATCAACATGGACAGCGCATACCATTCGAATACGGGACGTTGACGGTTACACTTCATTTTAGACGTAATCGTTGAGTAGATATGAGTAATTACGTGTGTTATTACAACGATCAAGTCGGTAGGGGTGTGAGAAACGTCTTTGCAGACTCGACTTATCAGCGAGGCAGCGAAGTTGGTGCCTGGCTCGGTGGGCTATTTTGCAAGATTTTACTGCACGTTGCTTCCGGCGCAAAAGCAATGGGCAAGGAAGCCGTGCGCGCAGGTCTAAATGTTTTGGATGACGTGGCTAATAACGGCGCCAATTTCTTTGTAGCTGTAAAATTTCGCGCCAAAGAGTCTGGAAGGAAATTAAAAAGAAAGGCGGCCACCAAAATCGGCGATATGATAAAGGGCTCTGGTTATAAAGCGCGGATCTCTAAACTCAGGCGTCAGTCGCGAAAGTCACCCGTATCGAGTAACATCGCGCGAGTCGCTTCGCGGAAAAAATGTAAACACGGTAAAAAGAAACGAGTAAAAACAGCTAGAAGAAGAGCAGCCACTATCACCACCACCACCAATAGCAAAAAAAAGAAATCTACAGTTTTAGAAATATAAACGATATTTTTGGACCTAAATAATATTTTCAACCATGTCGTTTCTACACACTCACTCGTCGGAATGCATGTCTACCGAGCTGGACATATTCACGCTCCCGCCAACGCAGACATCGATAGAGAGCAGCGCTTATTTAAATTACAAACCTGTGTCGTCTGTCAGCGTGGAAGGCGACACGCCCTTGGAGTTTGTAGTACCGAGCGCGAGTGCACATTACATAGATCTCGCGCATACTATGTTGTACATCCAGGCGAAAATCACTCTCGTTGACACAGACGTTGAAAATAATAAAGTTGCACCAATCAATAATTTTCTTCATTCAATGTTCAATCAGATTGACGTTTTTTTCACTCAAAAACTCGTCTCTCCACCGAATAAGGCATACCTCTATAGAGCATATATCGAGTCGCTTCTCCATTACTCACCAGTGACTAAAGACTCGCATTTGACCTCAAGCTTATGGTATAACGATACAGATAATGCCTCCGATGCATCTCCAAATGCTGCAGCACCGCAACCAGTCAATCTAGGCGCGGGAAAACGCCGCCACATTTCGGAAGGTGGAAAAACATTCGACATGATTGGGCATCTGTACTGCGATGTGTTTGATCAAGATAAAATGCTAATCAACGGTGTAGAAATGAGAGTTAGGCTGGTCAGAAGCAAAGACGCGTTTTGCTTAACGAATGCATTGGATAATGGTAGATTTAAAGTACATATAAAGGAAGCGCAAATGCATTAGCAAAAACTGCGGCAAAATATTCAATCACTCTTCCGAACACACTTCCGAAAAGACAACTTCCGAAAAGAATAATTATTGGTTTCCTTGACAATAAAGCCTTTAACGGTAACCGCGTTTTACAGGTAATTCCGAGCTCTATGTAGACGCGTTTCATACTCTATTCTCAGGTACAGGTATACATTTTCTTAACGAGGGTATTGGTATCATCCGGTACAACTATTCAAGAGGGTATTTTCTTACCGCGTTTGATCTAACACCGGATTTATCGGCACACTGCGCTACGCATTGGAATCTCGTACGGTCGGGAAGTGTGCGAATAGAGGTAGGTTTTGAAAATTCTCTCGAATCGCCGATAAATTGCATAGTCTATGCAGAATACGATAATGTGCTGGAAATCGATTCGACTAGACAGATCGTAACGGATTTTAACGCATAGGCACTGGGTGGGGATAAGAGTATAAGTCGACGAGACGTAGTCGATGGAGCATCAGTATCACTCGCACTTTCGAGCAGTAACCAGTAGTAGCATCAGTAGCACCATCAGCGACAGTAGCGCCATCATCATGGATTACGCAATAGAGATACAGAGTCTCAGAGACGAGAATAACCAATTTCTACCTAAAGAAGTGGCGGTTGTATCTCTTCAAGGCCGTAGTATAGCTCATTGGACAATCAGCCCGCCGTGCGATTTAGCTACATTACCTGAAAACATAACAGTTAACAACGTCTACATCTCAAGACGTATGATTGGGATTCACTGGTTCGACGGTGACATCAGTTTAAGAAAATTGCGCTTTCATCTCTACATCTCTACAATATTGCGAGAAAGGCCAACAGAATTTTCGTACGAGGAATGGAAGATGCACGATACATCACATCTATAATGGGTCGCAGTGTTATAAACGTCGACGAGTATACACATACTTCTCTCAGCTTCCTCGAATTGGAATTGAAATTTGATATCGAGTCTATATGTTTTTACCACAGCTGTGAAGAAAAAAAGAATAAAACGGAGCACTGCGCGCTTTATCGCGCACATCTATTAAGATCGTGGTTTTATTCACTTCTATCCGAAGAAGATCGACGGAGTCTACCGGAGGATAACCGCAGTATATTTGACAACGCACTTGTAAAACTTATACACGAGAGAAGAAAGACGCAAATAAGATTTGAATATTCTCTTGAAAGTAGAGACGAAGTAGATCTCATCACCGACGACGATGAGGAAGATCCCGACTACGTTGACCACGACGACGACGACGACGACGACGACGGCGAGACAAATAGCACCATAACAGAGAACGCGACTACGGATCGCCATCATGAACACTCGTGAAATAATGAGAGCTCTGGAGGGGCCGAGGGTAAACACGAGCGGAGTTTACGCGGCTGATCGTATCCGGAATCTATTGCAGACATCAGTCGGTGTAGTATGTAACACGGATGCTCATACGAAACCAGGAACGCATTGGGTGGCCTATCTGTGTCAATGACGGTCATCTACATTGACCGTCATAGGAACGGAACCTATTTTGATAGCTGGAGTACAACCGGTATCGAAACATCATCTCGACCGCCTCCGGAATAATTGCAAGAGTTTCTCCTGGAACTCACGACACCTACAGAGTATCGATTCAATGTGTTGCGCCCAATATACTATCATGTTTCAACATCATATGTGTCGGGGTATGACGTTGTGTCAATTTGAACGTCTTTTCACAGACGATACGAAAAAAAAACGATGCGATTGCCATAAATTTTTGTTAGAAAATATTTCGTAAAATTAAGAATAAATAATGTAAACGAGCCAGCCGGTTCGGTAAAGAGCGTTCTCATGAAACGGGATTTTGCCATCGGACAAGTATTTCTAGATTAAGATGTAATTTGTAATTGTATTTGAAGTAACAATAACTATATCCTTCATTTTTAAAACGTGATATTTCAACTCATATTTATTTCAATACACCTCCAAAAACTGTATATTAATTATGCAAATTTGTAGTAACAATAAACATTACCTTCAGTATTATTATTAAAAAACTATATATTTCGACTCATATTTCTTGGTTTTGTAAATTCGAGTATTCTCTAAATGAACAATTTTTTTCGATTCGACGTTTTTTTGCAAACTATTCGCGCATTCGCTGTACTATGAGATTTTTTTTCTCGTTTCGACATCTCGAAGCGATATATTTTTTGCAAAGTATTCTTTGGTTTCCCCCGCCCCCTCTCCCAACGCTAGTACACTATAAGAACTCTTCTGTTTCAACCCAGTCATAATCAGTTGCGCGAACGCTACAGACTGTAGCAGCCGTAATATCGTTTGAAAATACAGTATTCCTTATAGAAAATTTTCATTCATGGTTAATAATCAGAAAGACGAAGTGAGAGCAGAATTATCCAATCTCTTATTGTGTACCACGTACGCTCTCAACAAAACAAATTTTTGGCCTTTAAGAGTATGAGGTATACTAGATGCCATTTGAGAGCTGAATAGGGAAAGGATGCGTTTCGTCCCGGGGTTGTAGACTGGACTCGTCAGTAAGGCTTGTGTCTACAATCCCTGCCTTATACGCTCCGGATACTTAGGGAGGCTACTATTCGGGCTTATGTAGTAACCAGAAAGATTTCCTGTCACTTGCGAGAGACCTGGGGTAAAGCTCGGCCGCGTAGCGGGACCGGCGCGAGGTACTGTCGAGCGCGGGAAGAAGTGAGAAACCCACAAATTCAAAGAGAATTTGTATTGGACTTGAATACAATGATGGCTCCTATCGCGAGGTTGTTAAATTTCTCAGTTCAATAATGTTCTACAAAAACGTCACTCTTGATTCAGACAGTTGGAAAATACTCAAGGGTAACTTTGGCGGTATAACATACTACTATCAAAACCGGTACGCCTTCTATAAAAATTTTGGACCAATCGAAAAAATAGATGTACCTAATTATGATTTAAACTTTACTAAATCATATGGAACTAGAGCAATCTCCCTTACCGGGAGACCAATCATCGAAGACTCGAACGAACAAAGAGAAGAATCAAATGAACCAGCCTGTAAAAAAATAAAAACGAAGACTTATCTTCAAAGCCTCATCATGCACCAAACTAAATTTGAAAGACTTCGTAATTTAAGCATCTTGGTAGATACGCTGCTCTAGTCTCTCAAAGAAAAAGCAGGTTTGGTTAATCGTACCACTGATATCATTTTCGAATATCTAAAAGACAAACTCACCAAAGAAAAACCACAAGAGGCTTCAAAAATTATATTAAACCTATATAGGTGTTGTCGATTGCGAAGGAAATCAGTATACTAATCTATATAATAATTGTGAGAGTCTTCCGAGACCATGAACTATATTTGAAAAGTGGGGGAAAAACCAAACCGCAACGAAATGAAAATTGAATCCGTACTCGACGTTTGTTTATCAGGGTAGTATGCGAGCGAAGGAAGTGGCACGGTCACCAAGCTAGCAAGCGCTCAATGATGGATGTTACTCATTGGATATAGTGCGCGTAAGCCACCTCCTCTCCACGCATAGTTCCCTAGTAGGCGGGCCGAAGTCAGCCCAGTCGTTGTCGACTACAGGCATGCCTCGGATCCACCCACCCTCAGTTACCGAAAGCCTTTTCTGGTCTTATAATATATTATCCGGTTAGTTAAGATACATAAAGCCAATTTCCCAGTACGTATTATTGTTTCAGCCTTAAACTCTCCGATGTATAATTTCGATAAAAGCTTGTCGTTACTGTTCAATAAATATATACCACGACCCACTTCATCCCTACAAAATAGTTTGAAATTTAAAGAGATTATTAATTGCACACAAGTTCCTGATAACCACAATCTAGTATCTTTTGATATGGTCTCTCTTGTCTCTAACCACCCGAAGGACCTCATATTACAAGCAATGGCAAAAAAGTGGAGGTATATTAAGGATCATTTGAATTTGTCAAAACAAGAGTTTTTAGATGGGATAAACTTTATCTTAAATTCCTCTTTGTAACGTGGCGGATTTTCGCATGTTTTTCGCACGAATGGAAATATTAAAAATGCCTTAAAAGGCACTACAAGCAGTCAGAAGGGACGTCCCTCCACTTCTCGTCTCGGACTGTTTTATATTGGCCGTTTATTTATTATTTTTATTTTTTATTTTATGCCTACGCAAATACGTGTCGACGAGCACCGGGACCTTCTTTTAGGGTCAAGAGACACCAACAGAAGATCCCGCTGCAACCTCCAGGATGCGCCGCTCCGTCGCTCAGAACATCTACATGTTGCAGATACCTAAGTTACGCATTCTTATTTTTTTATCTCTCTTTTATGCCTCTCATTAGTTTTGCCTCCATGTCATTGTAATTCTCCCATTTTAATTATTCAAAACTACTCATTTTTTATGCCTTAAAGGCTGAGAGTGCATTTTCCTGCAGTTCATGCAAGAGAGCATTAAAGGCTCTTTAATGCCTCGCTCTTCTTGCCTACGAATTTTTTCATTCGCACATCTGCGGAAAATTCCATTGAATAGGGCCTGCTGGCACATAGTAGCCCCAGTATCGAATTGGAATATTTTAAAATTCCAACATTATGGAAAATTCCACAAAAGATACTTGTAGTGTCTGTGCTTACAGCAGTTAGAGAAAAGGGCATTGGAGCGAGACAGAAGGATGCTAGACAGAACAACATTCCGATTTGGTGCCAAACTAGAGCGCACCAGTCAACGAGCGACGTGACAGCAGCGCGAAGGATTCCGCGGGCCTCGACGGACTCGATGACGCTTGCCTCGGCGACTTCTCTCCTGGCTGCTTAACCCATATTGACCCAATTTGTCCGT
>UELV01134524.1:0-10301 GCA_900490015.1 Megastigmus stigmatizans | reverse complement strand
TGTCTGTCCACAACCCGAAACTCAGCTCGAACGTCTCTGGCCGTTCGACCTCACGACTCTGCCTCTGGCTAGTCGCGCATAAATAAGTAAAAAAGGAATTTAATTCAAATCCATCAATCGAGTGGCACTGCTCGAGTTTAGAGTAATCCAATTGAGTAAATCTACAAACCCAGTGCCTGGCGCCCTGATTCACTCTGTCTATGCAGATATTTATTAAAATTGTAAATAAAATAACTTATTAAAATTTGGACGGTAGATCAACCGTCATTTGCCTCCCAATTATACACGAGGGGAAGTTACCGAGTCGCTCCCACGCTCAGTCAAATTCCCCCGTTATAATATATACACACAATTACACGTCATACTTCTCGTTTTGGTGTTAAAATTCTTGCAGAAAAGTATTCTAAAAAATTATTGATTCATTTGACAAATCTACTTATTGTCAAAGTTGTCAATTGTGGAACAATAAAAAAGATAGTGATCCTGTAGGGTACGAAGAGTGGCTTTTACTGCATGCAGATGACTGCGATGCAAATCATTTAGGATCGGTTTCGAAAATGGAGGTGGACAGCGTGAAAAAAGTGTTTGGACGCTCGATCGATATGATTCCCTTCCGCTAGATAAAACAGTGAAAGAAGCGCTAAAGCCGATATACATTGATTTAAATAGGCGTGAGTTACTTGAGAGGTACAAAGGAAATAACACGAAAAATAATAACGAAA
Organism: Megastigmus stigmatizans; assembly: GCA_900490015.1. Lineage (NCBI taxonomy): Eukaryota > Metazoa > Arthropoda > Insecta > Hymenoptera > Megastigmidae > Megastigmus > Megastigmus stigmatizans. The sequence continues at coordinate 9,579 of UELV01134524.1, read as the reverse complement.
GTTATAACGGCTTTCTTTGGCACTTTGCACCCATGCACCTTCACAGCGGTTTAAAAACGACCCAACTTTCAAATTATTTTGCTGTTAGGATCTTTAACGACGGTTTTATATATGTTCTAAAAAATTTAAGCATCATAGGAGTGGTTTTGGACCCGCAGCAATGAATTATGCCGCTGAACGGGACAGTGTCAGGCTACGTGCAGCAAAGCAACGGCACGAGGCAGCGTCAAAAGAGGGCCGCACAGTACGAGGAAGAGCTGCAGCAGCCCAGCAGGCACTTTTTGAGGAAAAGGAAGGAGAACTGTATGGGCCTCGAATAGCAGATTAGATAAAGGTATAAAAATTATCGATTTACAGCTATGAAATCAGTAGTTAAAGCTTTAAACGTGTTCTTCTCGAAGCAACATTTTTTAAATTTGCTGCAGCTCTAACTCGAACAAAAATCATTTTATCGACTTGGATCTTTTTAAGTTTTGTTCGACATATGATTTGTCATGCCATAACCTAGGATTTGTTTGTTTGCTTGAAAAATGCTAATTTGCCATAAATAAAACCGCCATTTTTTAATGAAAAAATTCGTCTTTTTTTCAAAACTCTACCATTTTGTTGGACTTCAATATTTTTTCAAAATCCTACGTCATGGTAGGAAAAATATCTTCTACTGTAACGAATTTTTTTTTCGGGCACTTAGAAAGCTGGAATCACTGCAGTAGTTAGGGTACTTTTTTTTGGAGGTCCGGGAGATGAGCCACAACTCCTCCAAAATTTATTATTTTTATAAAAAAAAATTGTTGTAGTTTCTTTAATTTTATATAAAAACGCCCCTCAAATTCTAAAAGATTTGCTTCATTAGTTTTTTTTAAATATCAACTTTTTTCAGTCAGTCACACTGGTGGTCTCCTTTAAACTTATATTAATTAAAATAAAAATAAAATCCCTTCAATGTACAGGCGGAACTTTTAGATCACCATTGCTAAGCATTCTCTCTCTCTGTTATGCTGTAATTAGTTTCAGCAGGAGAGAGAATACTGCTTGCAAATTCTAAAATATGCTCATCATCCTCAATGAAATGAAGTAACACCGCTCCAATTCCAGTGTCACTTGCAACGGTTTGCACCACAAACTTCCGTTCAAAATCGGGTGTTTGTAGCACTGGAGCAGAGCAAATGCAAATTGATGCTATTCCTTCCATTCATACTTACGGTCCTTTCTCGTAAGTTGAGTGAGCAGATCTGCAATCGTGGCAAGACTACTTAAAAATCTCTTATACCACGATGCCATGCCCAAGAATCTGCGCAGCTGTTTTAGATTCTTAGGCGCCGGGTATTCTATCACTGGCCTGATCTTCTCTGGGTCGGGGCAAAAACCTTCCTGGGTGAGCACCACTCCCAGATACTTCACTTCGCTTTGACAGTAGTGACTCTTTTGCCTATTTATCGTTAGGCCGGCCTCTTTAAGGCGACCTAACACGATATTGAGCTTTTCGAGATGTTCCTCGAACGTCTTTGACATGATGATAACGTCATCCAAATATGCAAACGCGAACCCATCGCATTCTGTCGTGACGACCATATAAATCAGGCGCTGGAAAGTCGCTCCAGAGTCTTCCAATCTGAACGGCTTCCTCGTGTACTGGAAATGTCGCATACCGGGTACCGAGAATGCTGTCGTAGGCTTTGATTCCTCATCTAGAGGCACTTGGTGGTATGCATTCCTCGCGTCTAGTATAGTAATATATCTTGCCTTCCTTATTTTGCAGAAGGCGGCATCCATCCGTCTCGATAGATATCCACCTGTTGATTTCATCTGTGCATTATTTTTTCTTAAAGCAATGAACATTCGATATCCTCCACCGGATGTCTTTAACATCACTACCGGGCTCGACTACGAACTCGATGATGGCTCCATGACCCGCATCAAAAACCTTTCTCACTTGAGCGTGCATCTCCGCTTCGATCACTGGAGAGTACGGATAGTACCTCAGTTTGATATGACGGGCATTCCCAACATCAATCTTATGGTTTAACCATGCCGTACACCCAAGAATGATCGTTTCGTCTACAACTTCTCTGCGAACAAGCTCTTCTACTTGTGAGCGTTGTTCTGCGGTAGCGTTGTCGAGACCAACAGAACAAACAGAAGTTACGCCGATCTCAGTTACAGCCGCTAACTACAGATCGACTTTGACATTAGCATCCAGTAATGTCAATTTATTCGTACGCGGATCGTGTACTGAGCCGAATTCCCTCATGAAATTAATGCCCAAGTAACACTCCGCGGCGAGTGCGGGGATGATCGACACTTTGCTCTCCCTCGTCACTCCACCCACTGTAAATGGCAGGTTTACACAGCCAGCAATGGCGCTACTGCTACCATCCGCGAGTTTCGTCCCTGCGTACTCACTAGTCATTAGTTTCCAATTACATGCACTTGCGAGTTGCAAACCAATTAGCCCCATAACTGTTATTGACGCGCTTGTATCATACAGAGCGCGGAAATAGAAACCACCCACTTCCACCTGTAACAACCATCTGCCTTTCAGGTTCACCTCCGTTTGTTCGTCAGAATTTTTAACATCTCTTGGCGAATCTCGCAAGGTTGCATCTAACACCATTTCGCTGATATTAGTACTTTCTGGGAGAGTAGCAACCTCGTCTACTGTTCGTTTTCCGAACTGACTGGGCATTTGTGTCACATTACACCGTCTTTACCACAGCCCCAGCATTTTAACGGCTCTTTCTTTTGGCCATTATCTTGACCCTTTTTGCCGTTTTGCCTATTATTGCCTTTGAATTGACTCTTTTGTGAGCCTTTTCCATTACTTTGTGAGAAGGGTGTTCTTCCTCCTCCACTCAGCTTGGGCTTTTGCGCCTCGCGAACCGCTTTGACAATATCAGTCGTTTTGTCTAAGTGACTCGTGAGCGTTTTGACTATGTCTTGCAGAATGCTGCCCATCAGCATTTCTAACTTAGTCTCTATTTTCTGCGGTGGCAGCTCAGTTGCTGCCTCTTTAGCGTTCGGGTTAACTGCTTTCCCTCCTTGTGGTTTTCTATGCGGCCCCTGGCATCACCGCTTTACTTGGAGAGAATTGTGTTCTATCACCTTTCTCTCTCTTCAACACGTATTCAGCTTCTGCACAGCGATCCATCAGGTCGTCGATTGTGTCGCATTCTTCTCTGCACACCAATCTTTTAAGAGGATGTAGCAAGTTTAAATAAATCTTGTTTATTTCCTCTTTTCTCGACATCCGCGGTCTGATCTCTCGCAACATGCATTCCATACATGTGACAAATCGACTGCTCAATTCCTCCTCTTGTTGGAATCGATTCCTGATGTCATCTCTTAGTCGCTCCTGTTTGGTATTCGTGTAGCTGAATCTTCGCCATGTCGCATATAACCAAACTCCGCCCACGTTCGCCAATCTTTCTCGTGACTGCTGTACCATATACCAACAATATCATTCAATACGCACGGTAGGGACGCCAGCATGTCTCCCTCCGTGAACCTTGCAGCACACGCATTCTAGTCAAATCTTCTTAAGGACCATTCGACATCTTCGCCCTGTGCCGCCGAGAACTTCAAATTCCATCTTCTGGCGATGTGAGGTGTATTGCTGCGATGAGCGCCCTCTGTAGGTATCTCTTCTCTCCTTCGCTGTCCACTTTGAGAGAGAGATGCCTCTTGTAGCTGTATGGATTCTTCTCTCATACTGTTATTCTGAGGATATGCGAGAGTATCCCCGAAGTTCACTCTCGCCCTTTCTGGATCACGATAGATCGATGTCTTTGTGGGATTTCTCCTTCCCTCTGCTATGTCACTTCTCTCGGTCAATATTTCGAGCCTTGTGCCTTTCGGCAGTCTCGTCTCTTGCGACAGCTGCTCGAGTCTGGTGGTCAGCACGTTTAATGCATTTCCTTGCTTAATAATCGTTTGCGTCAGACTCGCGTGCCTTTCGTCGGTGGCTTTCACAATTTCTTGTATTGCAGTTAACAATACTGCAAAAGTGTCTTTATCGCTGACTCAACCATCTTGATCCAACTCTGTCACTATACTCTTTTGATATATCGTAGCATTCATCTTAGATCGTTGTGGCACTTTTCTCTAAGTTTCTCTCTTCATGCGCGCTTCAGTCTCGTCCGAGGCGCCATCTTGTTCAAAATCGACTACGATGTAATTCTCTTGCAGCCACTTGTAAGCTCGCTGGAGCGCGACGAATCTTGAACCATCTGTTCGCATACCTATCGTATTGAGCATTTCGCTCAGTTCCTCCTCTGATAGCGTCTACATCCAATTCTGTACATCTTCTTCCGAGAGTATTTTCTCCGTTTCTCGCTGGTCCGCCCTCTTCACCTGATTGTCACAGGTCTTCCCCCTGTCCCAAATCGCGACATGAGGGCGGCCCTAACGACTGTCTATGCTGCTAAATCTAACAGGATAGTGTGAGAGAAGTACGCTTCGGTGTTTCGCTTTCTATCAACGGTACTTGAATTAGATTGTACACTCCCAAATAACGGAGTATCTCGCTGCAAGCGTCATTCTTGGTCATTTTCAAGCAGGGTTCAGACAGCATCACAGTAACCAGACAGCCCTACTTAAACTTACAGACGACATTCGTATAGGTATTGATAGAAGGATAATAACCTTGCTGTTGCTCTTTGACTTTAGCAAGGCATTTTACACCATCTCTCCTTCGAGACTGTTGAGCAAACTGAGCGATGTCGGGTTCTCGAGGTACGTACTCCTGTGGATTAAATCTTATTTACAGGACCGTACACAATGTGTTTTTTCTTCGTGGATAGAGACCAACATGGGTAGGCCACAGGGATCGGTTCTCGGACCTTTGCTCTTCAGTCTCTATATCGATGACCTCAAAGACCTCTTTGATCGTGGGAGGGTCAAGACATACTATATGCTGATGACCTCCAAATTTACATTCAAATACCAGCTGATAAACTCATAGAAGGAGTAACTCGCCTGTCTGATGTGGCACAATTGGTGTCGATGTGGGCCGAATGCTTGTTCCTCCGTCTCCATGCTGGCAAGACCAAAGCAATTTTATTTGGATCTCGTAAATACGTTAATGATTTGGTCAAAATGGGATTGCCAAACATTGACATGGGGGGTGGAGTGCTTGTGCCTTTTTCCGACGCCGTCGTGAGCCTCGGTGTTACATTAGATAGTAAATTAACGTGGAAACTGCAGGTCGATTGTGTAACGAAAAAAGTCAATAAAGCCCTTTACCGCCTGCGGTTTATAAGGGCATGTACCACCGAGGTATTGCGCAGACGAATGGTTGAACCCTTGGTCTTACACGATCTTGACTATTGCGCTGTAGTTTGTCTTGACGCGTCCGACGAACAAATAATACGGCTACAGAGACTGAGTAATGCATGTGTGAGATATATTTATGGTGTTAGGAGGGAGAGCACATCATATAACGCAACTAAGCTGGTATCGCGTTGACAATCCGAGGATGTATTTTGCTACCATCCTAATGTATAAAGTCCTTCGACTCAAAAAACCTGAGTACCGTGAAGGGCGGAGTTCCTGATCAGACCCCCTTTTTTGATCAATTCGTTATATAAATCATTATATTTAAATTTATTCTAATGGAAATTCATAAATAAAAGTATATGATATTTATGAAATATTCACTTATCTAGTATTAAAGTTTGAAAATATATTTGAGTGTAGAAAATATTAAAAAAAAATAGAATTTTGGACGTCGTCATGTGAATTGAGATCGACGCCATTTTCTTACAGTCGCCCGGAAGAAACGCACCTTCAGCTTTTGTTTTGTTGTGCGATGCTTTTTCACCGTCACGAGGTAAGTTTGGCATTATTGTTTATTAAATACTTGATTAATACAACACAAAAAGATTTTTAAGACCTAAATAAATTTATCAATAAAAAAAATAGATAATCAGTATTTGATTCCTTTTCTCATACGCTTCCGCAATTTCTGATCAACTGATCAGTAAATGATCCGCGTTGCAATTATTTCTCAGACATAATTTTTTTAAATTTAATCTGCATACTTGTTAATTAATTTATTGCTTTAAAAATAAAATGTTATTTTTCGCAAAGAGCAGTTCCCGATCAAGTAGTTCTTATAAAAATACCAAGATTTTATGTACATATAATTTGCCATTTTTAAGGTTTTGACCAATGTAATGTACTTCAAATGAGAACATAAATTTATACAAAATATATAATAAAAGACAAATAGAAGGATAAGAATAGTAAATGATCATATTTAAAATTAGTTTCAAGAAGAAAACATGTGTTTGGTCATAAACCCTACTTTTGTTTTGCAGCTTTGACAACTTTAACGACAGATATGCCAGCGATTAAAAGAGTCAACAAACAATATCATCCAGATGACTTGCTTAAAGCTCTAGATGATATAAAAAAAAATAAAGTATCTGTAAGAGAAGCTAGCAGAAAACACAAAGTACCATTCTCCACATTATGGTTAAAATATAAAGGAATATATCCTGTTGAAGCGAGACCAGGTCCAAGCACCATATTGTCTAATGAAGAAGAGAAAGTGAAGAAAATAAATTTTAGTGGAATGGATATTACATCTGAGTAGAACTGGTTTTTGTGATAGCAAAGATCAGTTGTTAGGTAGTGTGTAAAAACTCGTAAAGGATTTGAAAAAGGATGTGCCATTTACCAATGGAAGACCCTCAAAGTATTGGTACAAAGCTTTTCTCAAGCTCCATCCACAACTATCATTAAAAATGGCTCAGAATATATCTCGTCCAAGAGCAGCTGTATCTGAACAAGCCATACGAGTCTAGTTTGATGAAGTGAAAGAATATTTAACTTCAAAAAATCTCTTAAAAGTAGATGGTTCAAGAGCTTTTAATTGGGACGAGTCTTCTTTCTTACCGAATCCTAAGCCTAAGAAAGTGTTAATAGGTAAAGATCAGAAGTCTGCATATACTCAAATAACTGGTGATGATAAGGAGTGTCTCACTGCTGTACTAACTGGTATCGCAGAAGGGCCCATCCCATTGATTTTATATGCATATGAAAGGATTCCCAAAACCATAGCCGCCTCAGTTCCAGTAGGATGGGCTTTAGGCTGGTGTAAAAATAGGTGGATGACGAAGGAAACATTCTACGAATATGTAACTGGTAAGATATTTTACGTTTCATTTGAATTATCTTTCTTACCTACTAAAATATTTACAATTCATTTGGTATTTACAACTTCAAGAATATTTATAATTTAATATTTACATTTAATTAAATATTCACAATTTAACATTTACATTTAATTTAATATTTATAATTTTACATTTGCATTCAATTTAATATGTACCATTAAAATAATATTTACAATTACCTATATATTACAGGAACTTTTTATCCATGGTGTGTACAAAATAAAATAGATTTCCCTCTAATACTATTTGTCGATGGCCATTCCAGCCATTTAACATTGTCGCTTAGTAATTTTTGCAAAGGGAACCAAATCGAACTAATCGCTCTATATCCAAATGCCACCCATATACTTCAACCTATGGATGTGGTCTTTTTTCGTCCATTAAAAGTGTGCTGGAGCAAGGTAGTGCATACATGGAGAATAATGGTGTCTCAGTCACTAAATTTAATTTTGCACCCTTACTAAAAAAAGCGATAGACATGGTAGATGCATCAAGAATACACAAAAATGGATTTAAGTCTACTGGAATGCATCCTTTTTCTGCAGATGCCATAGATTACTCTAAACTAATACAGCCATCAAGTGGAGCTCAACCAAGTGTAGATTGGGAAACCTCAAATGCTGAAGATTCGTCACCTGATGTACTGCAATTGATCGAGAAGAAGATTCAGCCTGATACTTTATAGCTTTTTAAACAAACTAGACTTTCAGGTGTATGGAATGGAGATCTAAAAGACGAAAGTTTTTTCTATTTTTGGCTGAATTTTGTGGGGAGAGCAGAAGCATCAACTAGAGATCAAGATGAACAGCATATAGAGGATCCTGAGGTTTAATTTTAAATAAAATTATATTATATGTAATCAGTTATAGAATTTTAAGTCGATGAAATTATTAATTAATACTTATCCATTTTAAAATTAAGTTAAAGAATAAGTTTTAATCGTATTTCCATTTAGATATACATTCTAGATTTACGTATCTATTTTATTAGTATATAATTAGTATAAATACTTATTTTTAATATTTGTGTCTTACTTAGAATATAACTTTTACTTTATCAAGTTTTTCTTCGACTCATGTTAGTTTAATGATACTCTAATGTCTACAATTTTATACGTATTTTATTTGAAACATTATTTGAAAATATATTTGTTTCTACAATATTTTCATGTAATTTTCAATAGGACTTACAAGGAAATTTAAGTATCCAAGAAAGTATCATTTCAAATGTTCAAAGTAACTTAGAAAATTTAAATGAAGAAACCTTAAATTTAGATGTTAAGTCTATTACTCTATGTAGTAGTACTGATTGTTCTATGATGGTACCAATCGATGACGAAACAATTTCGATTATCAGCGAAGATGAATCTATCGAGAAATCCAGAAATTGTATGAATCTGACTCACGAACCTTGGTTCCAAGTGCCTCATTATATAATTGAGACTGCGGAGCCATCAGTTTCAATACCTGAAGTATCCAAGCCGTCAAATTCAATACATGCAGTATCGGAGACATCAAATTCAATGCATGAAGTATCGGAGCCATCACTTTTAATATGTGAAGTACCTGAGGCATCAAATTCAATACCTGAAGTACCGCAGCCATCATTGTTAGTAGTTGAGTCGACAGAATCGCGAGTAGAATTGTTGTAATCAACAAATGAGAATATGTCAGTACAATCCAGAATCTTCAGAATCTTTTCAGTTACCCAATTCTCAGGAAGACATCAATCGAAATCGCCTCTTAAAGATGTCTCAAACAAAAACAATAAAGGTAAAATATTTATGTTATCCAGTTCTGAATTTATTTAAATCTACTTTTTTTTAATGTAAGAAAACAATTTTAAAATATTTAGATAAAAATCAGTCACTACCATCTTTTTTTAAAAAATGTCTGTTTTGGCCTGAAAAAAAAGAAAGAAGAGAAAAAGAAAAAAAAGTAGAGATAAACTACCAGCAACAGCAACATCTGATCAGTGGATAAACTATCATGAAGATCTCTCACAAAAGAAAAAAAAATTAGAAGAAGAAAAAGAATTGAAAAAAAATTTGAGACTAGAGAAGATAAAAATAAAAAAAGAAAAAGAAGAGGAAAAGAAGAAACAAGACGACAAAAAGCCAACGTCCAAAAAGCCAAAACCCGTAAAAAGATAATCAGAAAAAAATGTTAACGATATCAAAGACTTATTGCAAATGCATTCCTACTTCTGATATTATCTTATATTTACTTATAATAAATAATATTTTGTTCGGTAATAAAAAAACAATATTATTTATGTAATAATAATAAATATTATTTATGTAATAGTAAAAAATTATTATTTATGTTATAATAATAAATATTATGTATTTATTAGTAATAATTGTTATGTATTAATATTAGGTGTACAACTTTGCTTCCGC
>UELV01134523.1:0-29484 GCA_900490015.1 Megastigmus stigmatizans | reverse complement strand
ATTATTATTGAAGTAAAGGTACTGTGATACGTGAATAAGGAAACCGTATTCCCGAGCTACGAGTGCACGCTGTAATTTCTACCGCAATATTTCTCGCCACGTAAAACAACTTTTGCAGTGTTGGTTACTATTTCCATAAATTTCAAAGATACATATTTGTACAGTGGAAAACAGCGGTTTCCTCGTTACAGGAGAATTCTCATATTTTATTATTCGACCTTTTTTAAATATAAATCACTTAATAAGCTTGCTCGATAATATTCAACACGGCTTTGAAGTGGCTTTATTTTATAATTATGTTCTAATTAATTTATATTAATAACCATATACAATGTTTTAGCAGCTTTAAGCTGCAATGAACACATGATCTCATAAAAATTTCAACTGAAGTACGTATTAAATTTTTCCTCCACACGTTCCAACTGTCATCAATCAAATAAAACTCGACGAAACGTCTCTAAAAAAAAAAAAAAAAATAACCCCTCGCCACTCAAGATTCACATAAGATAAATCCAACCCTCTAATAAGCCAAACAAAATACGGTATCACGCACTCAGTCAGCATCGCATACAAGTCGGCAGAAACGCAACAGCCCAGTTCCTATCCCCGCGCGAAGAGCATCGCCGCTTAGCGCTAAACTGTATATGTATACAATGCAGTGTGCCACACGTCCCTTTGTATTATCGCAGCGCCACGCGCACGTGCCAATTTATTCGCCTGCGCGCGCGCGTTCTGCAACTCCACAGACGACGTCGCTCCGCTACAGCTATACAAAGCAATTACTCGTTTCTTTTCGTCTCTTAAACGACGCGCTCGCTGCACTCACCGTTTACATTTTCTATTAGAGAGTTCTAGTTTCTTTCTCGAGTATCCAAGGCTGTAACAAGGGATCACGCAGGAGAGAAGACGAGTGTCTGGTCCCCGTTTTTATCCGCCGATAAACAAGGCAAAAAGTATAAGGAGAGAGAGAGAGAGAGGGGGGGGGAAAGCCCTTATTCGAGAGCTGTAAAACTCTCGGGACCAGTCAGCCGAGTCTGTCTCTCACCTTGTGACCTTGTTATTTTCCACTCTCTCTCTCTCTCTCTCTCTCTCTCTCTCTTCCTCTATGTCTCGTTCAGTTAGCTGGGGGGCTTATTCTTGGCGAAAAAGCGCCGGGGCGTCGCGACGCGCGCGAAATTGACTTTTAGCGCCGTTTGGATGCTTCGTTATATCAGACGATTTTGTTGGGTACGGTGAAAATTCGGCTGCTCCGGTAGATCGAGAGACGGAAAACTCGTATTCTTTTGGACGCGATTGCTTCTTGCGACCGGGAAATATCCGTGAAACGTAATTTATTACGTAAATGTTATTTTTAGCTGACGATTACGCTTCTACTGTTATATACGAATTTTTTTCTTTTCTTCCCTCAGAATTTTTTCATATTCCTTCATATTTTTCATTGTCGGAATAAGCAACCGAACCGAATCGAAAAAAGAAATCAAATTAAAGTTAACATAATCTAGATAACGTTTTAAGAAAGCCCTAAAATAAGGCGGAAAACATTTAAAACATTATCTTTTTCGCTCGATAAATTGTTGCGCGATTTTACAATAACCACATTACAGCTACAACACGGGGTGCTCGCAAGAGAAAGAAATGAAATTTTCATTTTAAAATTCATGCTCCAGTACGCTCCGTATAAACAAGCAGTTTATGAAAGTCTGCGCAAACGGTTCTCTTTTCATGACTTTTAATACACAACCGCTATGATAATAAAAATCTACGTATATATATATATATATATATATGTATATCTGTGCAAATATAAAAGAACGAGAGTAAAAGCATTAGCATTTCTTTTTTTAAACTTGCGTGTTGTAATGATGATTTGCTTGCCGCATTTTTAAAGAATAAGTACGAGTGATAGGGTTATTTTTGAGTCATGGGAAAACCAATTATCTTCATAAAGCTTGTACTCACAAAGCAGTAATGGAATGAAAACAGTGTATCAAAGATGCTCCGGGTTTCATATACGTCATAAATTCACAGCTGAGAAAAAGTCCACACTTACTGTTCGCACATATTACTCTATAGGCGAATCTTCGCTAAATTCCCTCAAGAAAAATTCAAACGCCTCTCTTGTAGCAATGTATCTCAACCCCTGTACACTCGATCATATCTCACAAAAAATCAACCTCAATCCTCACGAGGATCATTCATCGCTCCCTTCTACACAACGCGCGCCTGCGATTCTTTGCCCTCTCACCAACAGCCGCCCAATAAAACCGAATCCAATTCCCATCTCTCTATACACACATACGCACACGTACAGACATGCAGACACGGAGCTACTCAACAACTTGTAAATGAAATATCCGTATCGTCGAGACGAAGGCGCGCGAGTGCAGTCACTTCTGCACTTTGTTTGCTGCGACAAGTGGCAATGGGCGACATCGCGCGCAGCTACGGCGTAGTAGGAGGAAGAGGACGCGGAGAGGAGGACGAGAGAGAGAGAGAGAGAGAGAGAGAGAGAGAGAGAGAGAGAGAGAGAGAGAAGCTCGTATATACCACGGCATTAGCGCGTCTCCCGTTATTTTCGCGGTAAGTGCGAAACCAAGAGTACGGAATAATTGCAATTTAAGAGGCGGACGAGGAGAGAGAGGGAGGAAGAGAGAGAGACGGGGGGGGGGGAGTCTTCCTCCTCGTTGGCCGAAGCCGATTCGATCCAATTAAGAGAAGCCTCGAGGCGCGCAGACTCTTGCGGCTCTCCGCGTCTCTCTTTCTCTATAGCTAGCTTTTTTTCTCTTTCTCTGTCTCTCCTTCTCCAGCCGCGCGTTTCTTTCGTTTTTCGGTGAAGGAAAAGATGCGCCGGAGCCCGAGATAGAGAAATAATAATGGCTCGCTGTGTCACGGAGGGCAAGTGTCGATGTTTTCTTCTCCTTTGCGCGCGCGCTTGCTCTCACTCTGTGTCTCTCGTGCTTTTAATTGGATTGGTTATGTCTCGCTTAATTATGGGGAGGGGAGATTCTTGACTATTCATTTTTTTTATTTTCTTCCTTTCTTAGCCTAGTAAAGCGGTGGAGGATTATCAGTTGCATTTGAAGAATTCAAGAGGTCCAGTATACAGTAAGATGAAATGTGTGCACCGGTGGTTATTGCGCGAGTCGAATTCATTCGATAATTTGGCGGGAAAAGTGAATCAATCGTTTAAAGATAATTTTCGAAACGGAATTCGACCCCAATATATAGAATAATTCATTTATGCGAAATGAATTTTCACTTCAATGAATAAATTTCAATTTAGTAATATTTTGTTGCATATAATAAAACCAGAACAACTTTTTACATCCTGCACGCACAGAAAGCCAAACTTGGTTTACTCGCGCTTGATGTATGAGCTTATTTAGCAGCGCGGAATAAATAAACATTCATTAAACGCTGAAATTCGCGCACCCCGCTGCGGAATAGCTAATTGAAAGCAGTCTAATTTTAAAACTGATTATCAGCGTAATATGGGGTATTTCATATAAATCGATTTGCGTGTTGACACGTTGATCATTAACGAAGTAAACATTCACCCCGGACCTGGGCACCTACAGCCTCAAGAGTACACATTACCGCAGTCGGCCAAATGATTATTAATTAAACATATATTGGAGACTATAATGTCAGATTTGTTTTCTAAGACGATTAGTTTTGAAATCACCAATGAACTATTATCAGGTCAGCTAGAAAATAAAATAAGAAAGTTCTTCAACTCGGTGTACATTGTAATAAAATATACGCGTTGGGCAAACTATAATCCGTTATACCCACTCATTCGTCTTAAAATCAAAATGTTGAAAATGTTACTTAACCATATTCTAAGAAGTTTCTTTTTTTAACGCAGACACAAATTCTTAACGTATACCAAACGCAGAAAAAGTAAAATGACGCAGGCGCCGGTTATCCGCCGCTTTCCTTCCACGGCTTGCTTATCCCGCTAAAGATGGATTATAAGACGCTTATAAAACTACGCGATATAATCCAGGCACCGGGAAAAATCGCAGCTCGTATAACCAAAACCTCATGTCAAAACAGCCTTAACGCTCGATAATAATAATCCCATTATGGTTACGTGTATACCTATACAGAGCAGCAAACGAGTGCGAAAAACATCGAAGAAGAAACGTCGAGTGTCGCGAGGTCAACGGCAGTCGGCGAAAGAACGAAATTCAATTAGCGCTGCAGATGCAAAAAGAGAGAGGGAGAGGGAGAAATCGTCGTAGCAAAGGACGAACGACTCGGTATAAGGAAGGAAGGAAGATGAAATAGCGGGTGCAGTCGGTTTCCGGCAAGCGGGTTATAATACAATTACCGAGCGACGACTCGAATCGCATTAACGCCTCTCCTCTCGTAGCTGCACGCTATACCTACCGCACCACTAACGCTCTCTCTCTCTCTCTCTCTCTCTCTCTCGCTCTATCTCTCCGAATTGAGTTTGCGGCGAACGAAATAGTCACTCCCCGTTCGCTCACTCTTCCATCTTTGTCGAGTGATCGACGAATTCCCATTCTCGCGGATAATCTAAAGCCGGATTAGGACTCGCGAGGATGGGAGGCGCGCACGTATACAACGATGCCGTGGGGCTTTCCGTTCGATTCGAGAGCTCGAGCCCGCAGTGCATAGCAGGAGAGATGATGGAAAGGACGCGTAATTCCGTGGTGAGAGGAGAACTAGCCCGTGTAGATTTTTGGAGCTCGTCCTGCACCTCTCTGTGGGCTTCTATGTATGATAATGAAGGATTAGAGCGAGGGCCTGACTGACGGGGCGCGCACGTTTAAAGCGATATTCCGGATTTATTTTTACGGGAAATTAGCTGCACGTATCCACTCTATATAATATGATCTCTGTGTGTGCAGTGCGAGCGCATGTCTTATATCCTGTAAGCGCAAAGTGGGAGTCATCTCTTGTGCCTCCAGCATAACGTAGCAGCTTTCTCTTGTGCGTGCATATTCTCTCTCTCTCTCTCTCTCTCTCTCTCTCTCTCTCTCTCTCTCTCTCTCTCTCTTGCATAAATTATTTTGCCATGATTCATATGTATAAAATCCTAGGCTCAACAAGCCAGAGTACTTCGCGGCCTCTTTCGTGAGATACCAGCCCAGGTGTCGCACAAGAGGAAATGTACAGGAGCTGGTTGCTCCGAGAATTAGGACTGAGACTAGAACTAGATCTTTCTAGGTCCAAGAAGCGAGAATTTGGAACTCTCTCATATCAAATCTGCGTTAAGGCGTCAATGTTTAGGATATACTCGACCTAGACACTTAACTAGTCGAAATTTTAGTTAGCAGCATTTTAATTAATTGTTCTTTTATAATTATTATACTTGAGGATTCCTATTTTAATCCGTTATTTTAATTGCACAATATTGTATATAATGATAACTATACGCGCAAAAATTCTTCTTTGTATTTATATTTGCAATAAATTGTATCTATCTATCTATCTATCTATCTCTCTTTCTCTCTTGACTGAATCTCTTTCGATATTCCTCGCTGAACCTTGTCGTTTGTAATTTTCACTAGAGCTTCGACGCAGTATGCACTGCACCATCGCACGCACCCTGCGCGCATCCTGCCTCTCTTCTCTGCACGGATGCAGTACACATACTGACACACGCATTCACATACATCGCGAGAATCACAGAGAGACGCACGGACGCGAATATTTTGCACCGGCAGTGCATTCTCGGTATATTTCTTAGCATCTCCTCTCTTACATACACACCCACACGCACATATATATATGCATATGCGTGTGTACACGAAGGACAGAGAATTGCATTCTCTCTCTCTCTCTCTCTCTCTCTCTATCTCTCATTCCATTCGTCGCGAGTGAGCGCGAGTGCGCCAAGTGTGTTTGAACAGACACGCGACACTTATGTTTGTTCTCTCCTCCTCCTCCTCCCAAGCTCTCTCGCTCTCTCTCTCTCTCTCTCTCTCTCTCTGCTGCCCGGTCTGTTTCCCCTACTCTACGAGCAATGTGTGTGTGTACGCGCATGTATATATATATGTGTATGCTACCGTTCTTCGTCTCTCTCGCTAGCTCGCGCACGAACGCCCGCGCGCAAACCCTCTTTCGCCTTTGTGTCGTTTTTACAATAGAGACGTGCGCGTCCCGCACACACCGGCGACGACAAGAGCCCAGAGAGTGAGAGAGAGAGAGGCTGACTTTTACCGTTCCGCCCAGTCTCTCTCTCTCTCTCTCTCTCTCTCTCCCTCTCTCACTCGCTCGCTCGCTCCTTCTTTATCCACGTACGTCAAATGGAGTGTCATTCATTTTCGAATTGCACGACATTTCAAGGGAGAGTGAGCGACGCGAGTGACTGAGTGTGTACGCCACGCGCGCGAGAGAGAGAGGCACGGAGGAGAGAGATAGATATAAGAGAGAGAGAGAGAGAGAGAGAGAGAGGGGGGGGGGGAAATAATACGAGAGAGAGAGAAACACTCTATAGGCGCTGAGTATAATATGGTGAAAGGGAAGGCGGATTCTCTCTGTTTCTTTCTTTTTTTTTTGTACCGGCACAGAGAAATGGACCTTTTAAATGCATCTTTTAAACGGGGACCCGGGCGACGCGCACAATCCTACCCTTATTTCAATATTCTTTTCCTTAATTTACTCGTTTAATCAAGAGGACGCTTTTCTCTTTTTTTTGTAATGGCTGCATAGTAATAAAGAACGCTAAGCCAAAACGCAGCTCGCGGCGGGAAAAAAGGCCTCTAACGACGTCGAATTGCCATTAATAGATTTTCGATACCCTCTTTCTCGCACTTTTACGCGTTACGCCCCCTTAATGGTTCGAATTGCGCGCTCGTAAAGTCCCATTTTCGATTTTTTTCCTCGTCCCAAACTCGCCAAAAATGTATGTAATACCGTCGAGAGAAGCCATTCGCTCGACGCACACACGCGCGCTCGTGCATGTGCGTAGACTAGTATACATATATAGGTAGAAAAATCCCAATCAAGTCGACGTAATAAAGTTAAGGTAGATGGAGTAAGAGTAAAGGAGCGGGGAGGGAGGGAGGCGAGAGGAAAAGGGAGAGGGAGAAAAAGAAGCGGGATTAAGCGGAGAGATGGAAGAGAAGAAGTAGGAAGAGAAGAAGGAAAATGCATCGCTGGACGATTTTACGGTCCAAGCGAAGGTGAGCCACGGCACCGGAGCTATCCCGGCATTTCGAGAGGCGCCGAGCCGATACAGCCTTATTTTTCCTCTCGCTTTCTCTCTCTCTCTCTCTCTCTCTCTCACACACACACACACACACACACCGAACGAACGACTAAACGAAAGCTTTATTCTCCCGGCGTGCTTTTTTTGTGCCTTGCGCGTCCCTTCGGTTTGCCCGAGACGAACAGCTCTCAGCTTCGGGGTGGAAACATTTTTAACTGGCCTCTCTCTCTCACGTCCCCCCCCCTCTCTCTCTCTCTCTCTCTGTAAATCGCTCGATACTCTCTCGCTCCGGGCGATACCCTTACTCCATCCAAGATCTCTTTACTGCACGTGTGTGTTGGGGAAGCTGCGCGTCCGACTGAGGCCGCGAGCTTTGTTCCTGTCCGACTGCTTCCGCCGGCAACTTTTCTCCGAGTGCATTCCACGAAGCTGTGTGCCCGTGTCTGTGTACACTGGGTTTCCTCGAGGAGCGAGAGGTTCTGATGGAAGCCGATCTAAAAATACGACTTTCCCACGCGGAAGTGTTCAAGGGCCTGCGTATATTGGCTGTTTGATGAAGGTGTGCGCTTGTACTGGTATTGTGTGCAATGATTACTCTACACGTGCATTATACGTGTAAAATATAGTATAGTTAATTTAAAAGTGTCGGGATAGATGATATGATCAGATTGGCCAATGATGGACTCTTCGGAAGCGATGAACAAAAAGTAATAGAGGCCGCCGATATTTCTTGCTGGTCTGCATCTCATGTTTTATCGACTTGAGCAGCTTGCCGATAGACTGCCTCCTTTTTACGACAGTTTATACGACGCATCGCTGATCATATGGCATATACTATATACACTCGTGCGCGGCCATGAAAGTCAATTACCTATTAATCCTAGAAAAAGGTCAGTTTTTCATATATTTTCCATTTGCGATTAATCTAATTAGATGTGGTATCTACTCAGCGAGTACACCGTATAATATACGTTTTATGATTATCTGCGATTGTGTATCAATGAATTTTCCCCGAATGAAATAACTATTCTAGAGTCGAACTTGATGCAAAACAAACAATCCGAACAAAAATATGAACAATTCATACTCGTGATTCCGTGAAACTTACCTCTATTGTAACTGCGAATTTGAATTGATAGGAAATGCGAACTAGCCAAGTTTAGGGTTTTCTTTTTCTAAACTATAAAATGATTAGCTATAGGTATTTTACCCTATAAAATTGGTGCATACATATTCCTTTATCTATGATTTCTACTTGGCATTCGCACAAAGTTCTCAATATTCAACACAACGAATCTCATCACAAATCCAAATCAAAAAGGAAAATATCCTCGCGTGTCCTTTTTTTCCTTTTCCTCCTCCTTTTCTTTTTTACCTTGGATCTTCTCGGACGCTAAAATTCACTTGCCACATCCAATATTTTGTTCTGACAAGTGTCAGCATCAGAGTCCGTCCCAAGACGAAACTGAACGTCTAGAGAATTTCCGCAAACTTTTATCCGACGATATTCTGTGTAATACGTGCGCATTCGTTTTGTTTGGTATAGGGACCGGAAAAGGAATGAACGTATTAGCGACCAGTCTCGACTGCTTCTTTCCTTTAATAGCGGCGAACGTCAAGAGATAGCGTTTTGCTCAGATCGATAATGTACGGCGCTGAGGAAATCCAGCGTATGCCTGTGTGACTGTGTGTGTGTATGCGAGGGCTTTTGACCCAGCAAAATTTAGACATGTGTGATGGCTAGCCTTGTGTGTCGGACTATAATTTCTCGGAGGCTTTTCCTTGAGCTTTGTAAATATGTAGCCCCTACATTTCAGTAGTCGTCTTTGCACTTATCTTTGTTCCGGCGGCAAATTTATTGGCATCAGTCGAGCTTAATGATCCGCATTTATCTCGCCGAATATAAATTTATTATTAACTTTATACCTTTAATTCTGTAAATCTGAAAATTTAATGTATCACTCGAATTCAAATAGTCTTCTTTACTACTCCAATACTATCATTTTAATTATTGAAAAGAATAATCCCAGATATAATGGAGAGAAGCGAAAATATAGAATTGCAAACGCAAGGGAACGTATCAAGATTACTCGTGGAAATGGTTGCAATCGAAATTTCAGATTCAATTTTCAACAGTTCGCGGTGGTGGTGGTGTTCTACCCCCCACGGCCGCGCACAACACTGCAAACATTTCTCGGTATACTAAACTGAGTTTGATGTTGTTTCGTAAATGGCACTGAGTCAATTGATGTCAACTCAACGTGACCTGCATGTTTCGAGAGCGCATTTTATTTCAACATTTGCACCGTGTAAAATTAAAAAAAAGTTCCGAGCTGTCGCCGCGGCGGTCGGTCTCCTCTCGAAAAAATAAATCGGAAAATCAGCTCTTGACTCGGGAAATTTGGTTGGTGCGAGAGGAAAGCCAATTTTTCCGCAATTAACTTTATGCGGTAAAATTGACTTTACTCTCAAATATTACAGCCTATTAATGAAGCAAAGTAAAAATAAAGTGCAGAACAAGTGCATGTAAATCGGTTTGAATTCTTCTGATTTCTGTTGAATGTCCACTCGCTGTCCAGTAGAGCAAAGAGAGACGAAAATTTCTCGAAACTGTCAATTCGCCCCGGACTAAAGGCAAACATCCCTCCCTCGCAGAGAAGTTGGAAAAAAAGAAGACTCGCAGTCGCCGTCGTCGCAGTAACAGCAGCAACAGCAGCCCCTAACGCTTATAGCCAAGCTGCTGCGACACTCGCCTCCTCCAGCCCTCCTCGACACAGTAGAAAGTCACAAAAGTGTCGTCCAGAGAAGTTCGCCTTCGCAACTCCCTTATTGTGCCTCACCTCCTTCTTCCGTGTGCACATACGCGCTGGACATTGACAGGCCGACATTTCCAAGAAGTAAAAGAAGAAGAAGTGGGAGAAGAAGCGGCAGCAATAGCAGCAGCAGCGTGTGCTTGTATAAAATGTGCAGTTTCGCGCGAAAAAGTAAGTTTATCGAGGAGAGCCGCGCGCGGCAGAAACTCGCGACGAATGCCTGGGATTTGCAGTTTAAATATTTACAGCCTCTGCGCTCTTCTTTCTCGCTGCGCGTCCACTCTTCCTCCCCTATCTGCCCAGCCCGAGAGGGAGAGCGGGAAATTAGATTTCCCGGGGAAAACGTCGCCGACTCTCTCGTCGACGGAACCCAGAAAAAGAGAGAGAGAGAGAGAGCGAGAGGGAGTGGACGAATAGAGAAAACCCCGGCGAGTTTCTTCTTTCAAAGAGTCGCGCGCTTGCCCCGAGACGACAACATCGTAAAAGCGAACTTAAAGGCGATTCCAGTCTTTCCTCCTTCTCCTCCACCTTTTCTCCGAGAAGCCCGTATATCCTTGCACGTATACACATACCTACACACATACTTGCCTCCCTTTTCCGCGCTGGTCATCTCGTCTGACAGACGCAGAGACTGCGCGGCTCTTCTCTCTCTCTCTCTCTCTCTCTCTCTCTCTCCCCTCTTTCTCCATTACACGAGAGCTCGAGCAGAGCCGGAGAATCTCATAAGGTCCCGCGATATCGCTTTCGTTTGTCATGTGTCGGGCTCGATTTCATTCCCTTTTAAAAAGGAGAGGAAAGAGGTATAGCGCAAGCTTACGACGAGGTAGTCTGGGATTCGGAATAGCTGCAGCTCCCTTTCTACATCGCTTTTTGTTTTGGGAATCATCGACCGAAAGGAGGTGAACGAGGGAGTAGATGCTTCATTTGGATCAAGCTGCGCGAGTATTCGACTGATTGTAATCTTGTTGTTCGAGTCCGCTTTGTAGCTTGAGAGTCTCTGAGAGCGAGGAGCTTGTAATTTTGGCTTTGGTAGACAAAAAGTATAAAGTTTTCGACGGCTGATACGTTATCCCTAATGAAGAAAATTTATTCAAGGAAAAAAGGAAATGTAAAGGTAAACGACATCATAAATAAAAGGATTGTATTAAACTTACAATAGCTGAAATTGTAATGTGTGCAGCGGATTCAATCGTCATCCGTTTCGTTTTGTGAAAAACACTTTTTTTTTTAAACTTTATGAAAAACGAGAAAATTACCTTCTAATACCTTGCAGCACAAATAGCTTTATCTACAAAAGTGAGTATCTACTTTTTAAACCACTTTTCCGCATGCTAAAACTTTTCTCCTGTAAAACTGTTTCCTCGTTTAGTGATCCTCACTCTCTCTCTCTCTCTCTCTCTCAGCTATAAGAAAATCCAATGTCGTAACGCTCGCCCAGTACTAAATAATCCTTTTTTTCGCATAATCCATTACCCGGATCTTGAGTAATTCGATGATCCCATCCCTTGCTACCATCCATAATAGACGAATCCCCCCCCCCCTCTCTCTCTCTCTCTCTCTCTTTCTCTCTCTCTCGCAAAAGAACAACTATTTCCACTCCGCACGCGCGCACACACAAGTAGCGCGCGATGGGATTACAGACTCACGCGGAAAGAGAGAGTGAGAGAGAGAGAGGGAAACAGGCTCTCACGTGCGACGAGTGAAACTTTTTCCCCGCAGGCGGATTTTTCCCTGCGGAGAGTCGCGACTGGAGACGCGAAGTTGCCGACTGAAAAATGAAATGTCGCACGCGTATAGAGAGAGAGAGAGAGAGAGAGAGAGAGAGAGAGAGAGAGAGAGAGAGAGAGAGAGAGAACTCGGGCAAAAATTTCGATTCTCATATATATATCTATGAGTACGTACGTATATAGAGAAGCAGTAGAGGAGGACGAGGTATATAGGCACGGTTACAAGCCGCGAAAAGTTAAGCGCGAGACGATGCCGTGCCGCTATGCAGCCCCGTCCGACGGTTTAAAGTCAATTTCGGAGTTGGTCGTGTGAATTGGGAAGCGACGCGAAAGAGAAGAAAGAAAGCAAGAAGGAAGAAAGAACGAAGAAAGCGAAGCACGCCTCTGATCCAGCTGAAGCGTGAAACGAAGGAGTGAGAAGGGAGAGAATACGGTCCATTTCGCCGGGGCGATAAAAGTGCCGTGAAAAAAATTCCTATCTACCACCCTTCCCCCCCCCCCCCCCCCAACGCTCAGCTCCCCTTTGCCGGTCTATATCTATCTGGCTTGCTCCACTTGTACGCGCGCGTCGACAGTATCCACTACCCATCTATACCACCGCGGTATATAAGCTCGCTAGCCTGCGACCGCGCGTTAATTGTAATGGTATTAATTACGTTAATGGACCGCTGTACTGTAATCTTTCGACCCTCTGTCCACTCGTTTCTTCATTCTTCACTGCCTTCTTCTTCGTCTTCTCTTTTCCATCCTTTTGCGAGCCTCGAGAGCCCCGCGATCCATATTGGCTCGCCAGCCCACCTTTTTCAAAGCCTTCTCTTTTTTCACCCCTGCAGAAATGCAAATCAAGGGGACGTCGCATTACTTTTCCCTCTGCGCGCGAGCGTTATTGCTCTCCTGTCCTCGAATGTATATCGAGTGTATTATACAAGAATCGCGACAACGTTCAAGACGTTAGACATTATCATGGATATCGGATTAGGTCTCTCGGAATGGTTTTAACGGGAATCTAATTAAAGGGATTAAGAAAGTTGCGTTTGTCAAAGGGACGCAGGCGCGCGCACAAGGCTTTGACGACGGTCTTCTTTGCTTTTTAATCTTTTCGAGCGATGAGCAAATCGGAGAGAGAGTGAGACTTTGTCGACCGAGGATATGATCCGCAAACAGATTTTCGCGTGTTTCGGAACGAATGTTATATATTTCATTTCGAGAGACGGCTATATATAAGGATATTTCGAGCGACACTTGTACCCGCGCGGGATAAGTATGAGAGTGACGGGCTTAATGGGAAACGCGAGTGCTCTGCAAATAAATTAAAAGGGGAAAAAAATTTGTTATTTGCCCAAGCTGGAAAGTTTTTTTTTCTACCTTTTGTGCAATGTGCACCGTCAAAGAGCGAGAAAAAAAAATGGGGACACGCCGCCGCTGTTTCTTCAAGTATCCGCGCTGCGTCACTGCCGTCCGACTCGTTTCATCTACTACTACTTCATTTACCCCTACAATTATAAACATTTCTAGACAGTATTGGTGTCCACATGATGACTCCTCGAATTATAGTTTAAATTACAGTAATTAAGTTTGCTACTAAATTAGTCTCATTTATAAGTTGCAAATATGCAGAAAAAAATAAAAAAATAAATCTGTTTTTGTGGCCAGAATAAACCAACTAATCGTTTCGAGTCATTTCAACGTTTAATTTATATCATACTATTTCATTTGTCTCTACTCTATACAAAATGGCCAAAAGTACACCGAAAGCATTTCTTTCCAAGGGCCGCGCATCAAGCCAGCCGTAGCACACCCGACGTTTCGGCTCCATCTCGATTGGGCTCGATTTTTCCGTGCGGCAGCTCGACTGCGCCGGAAAACGTATACACGTGGCCAATGGCCGATCACACCGACTGTTCTGCGAAGCCCCGGCTAGTCCTGGAAAATCCTACTGTTACGCCTTTCGGAGCCCCTACAGTGCAGCAGCTCGGGTACGTATATAAGCATCTATATATATATATATATACACAGACAGACAGGGAGAGAACGAGATCCATCCGCTCCGCTAGCGACTTTACGATCGAGTCCGAATAGGATTAGACCGGCTTCTACTCACACTACAGCAGCCCTTATATATATATAGACATATATAGATTGCAACGTGATTTTACTGCCGCTATCAAAATTACGGTCACTTTTAATCCGACGTCTATGGATGCCTCGAGCTGCAGGGATAATTGCGCGCCTGGCCAGGACTTAGTCTCGTCGTCAAAAGCCTTTACCCTTGCGTGCGCGTGCATGTGTATATACGCTGCCGCTCTTATGAGGAGGGGGGGGGGCGGATGTTAAAGGAGGAGATCCGCACCTAAAAGGCCTTGTTTATAATCGGAAAATCGTAGCCGATGATGAGTATCGGCGAGTGGCGCATCGGCGCGGCAAAGCAAGAGAGGCTTTTTTTAATGAAGAAACACGTGCCACAGGCTCTTTCCGAGCGTTTCGTCTTTTACGATTATACACCGGATTATGTGCGTGCATTTTATGTTTCCTTATATAAGCATAAGCTGGTTGTGCCGCGAGCTTTTGATTCTCGGATGATTGGAAATTCATTGCAAAGCGGTCGATACTACTTTGCGTATTAGATAAATGCCCTGACATAAAGTATTCAGCATTTGATTTGACCTGATTTTTAAACCAAGCTAATTGATTATTCGTTTAATCTTCTATATCAAATTTTCGAGTTTATTATGAATATATCTAGAGAATTAACAATTGTTAGAAAGCTGCTTCCTTTGAAAAGTTCAAATACGAAAATTCATGTTTAATCGATTGAGACTAACCGATGCTACGCACAAATACGTTGTCTCTATAAGGTGTTCAACCACGTATGCCGATTTTCTACGTACAGGCTTTGTATTTATCTCAGAATGCAGATGTTGTAGATGCTCGTGGCCACGCTACCAAGAGAGAAATTTCGGTCAGCGACGCGGAGAATATTTTCTTTAATTAAATTAAGGGGGGGTGGAAGGGGGGAGAGTCGATGCCACGTGCACTTGGCGCCATTTAATCCGCGTAATTGGTTCTATGGAGATTAGATGTAAATTGGGGGACGGTATATCGTAAAATGGCCGGCACTAGTCTCGTGTTTTCAATCAGTTTAACTTGTACGGAACGAGTTTAAGTTCAATTTATGTACGCGCATCTTGTTATTTGAGCTGCGCCGTCGATGATATCGATTCGGATATTGAGCGTGACTACCACTGAACTCAACGTTCGTGGGATTGATAAAAAGCTAATGGGGAAATAGTGAAAACACATTCTGTGGCTGTTTTTGTAGTCCGCGCAAAAGGGATGATATGGAATTTTGTTATATTTTCCTTATAGAAATGTTGGTACAAAAAAGGACGAACGATAATTTTGGTTGCATATACGGCCTTTGAATATTCGATTTTTAAATGTTGAAGAACGGAGAAGAATAAAAGGAGGCTTTCATAAAAACTTTCGAAACCAAATAAGTGTATTTGTGAAAAGTAATTTAAATTCACATGCGGGATATTATGAAAAAGTTGGCGGAACAGCTCTCGCGTAACTTTCTTAATATTCATAGTTTATATTCATTCGGTCCGTGTGTCAATATTTGCTAGAGTTTTTCGGATTTTCCGGTGTTAAATCACTGGCTTTTCGCATTTCTATCAGATCCAAAATTAGCCGTTAAAACTTTGTTGTTCGACATCAGTGCAAATGGAATGTGAATTTTTACGCATCAAAGTTCATCGCTGATGTTACATTTGTTTAAGAGTTGATTAATAAAGTTTTGCTTGAGTATATTTTTTGATAGTACTCAAAATTTCGTTTGATAATATCCTGTGAACTTTAAGCCCCGGAATGATCAAACTATAATATCGTCCATCATAAATCCAATATCATTTTAATGCATTTAATGGAATAAAATAAACAAACGATAATTAGTATGAATGTACCGGTACGTGCGAGGTATGTTTGTTTAATTCGAAACTTACTCGAGAGTCAACAGTTAATAAAAATTGAATTAACCGACTCTTCCGCCTACTACCTAATAAAATTCTCGCTTGATTTTAATCTGTCGCAACTTATTCGCTCTTGCAATTTTCAAAACCAATTATGATTAATATCAATTACCTACATATTCAAAAAACTCATTTAAATCTGAAAAATTCTGCAACTTGGACTGGATTTAAAGCAAATCACAGAGCACAGCAAATCCAGGATAGCAGCGCGCAAAGACGCTTTATCCACGGCGCGCAGACGGTTAAGCGCGCGCGGACACAAAGTGAGTGTTTAGCGATAAATAATGGAAGATTCTCGAGTTAAGGAGCGAGGCGGAAAGTGCGAGATAGAGAGAGAGAAAGAGAGAAAGAGAGAGAAAGGGAGAGAGAGAGGGAGAGGGAGAGAGTAGAGCAAGCATTAAACGACCGCAAGAAAGGAAGCCCATTAGTGCGATCGCTGCAGTCGGTGCGCAGACACCACCGGCCAAACCTTGTATATAGAGCAAGAGAGAGAGAGAAAGTACGTCCAGCGCGTGCGGCGCTACCACTTGAACCGTTCATTCATGAACTCTCGGGGCCAGCCAGAAACTCGCCTCCTCACACGTACACATACACACGGATATATACACAGCCACCGCTCTCTGCCGCATGTACAGGATAGCACACCGCGTGTACATCTATAAACACGCGCCTCCTGCATTTATACGCGTGTATATACTTTATATATATACACATATATACACGCGTACGTGTGAGAGTGAGTGGCTATATATGCAGACAGAGCTAGAGAGAGAGAGAGAGAGAGAGAGAGAGAGAGAGAGAGAGTCGACGCCGCCAACTAACCACTCGCCGCCCCACTTCCTTCTTCCTCTTTGGCGCGCCGCATCGGTGCTGCTGTGTTTCCGCGCGCCACACCGCGATTACACCCCTACTCTCTCTCTCTCTCTCTCTCTCTCTCTCTCTCTGTACATACCTATATACACGTAAATAGTGGGACACAGTTGGCTGTCTTTGGAGTAGACAAACTCGGAGGTATATCCGTGACAAATAATGGGGTGGGAACTGGGGGAGAGCGTCGAATTGCCGATGACTGCAGCTGCTCGATGCCAAATCGACTAGCCGGAGGAGTCAAAGACTTCGCGAGTTTCGATCGAGGTCTATATGCGGTGCAGGGGGGAGAAGTTGGAGGTTCCAGGAGGCAAGGAAATTTGAGTTTCGTGTCTTTCGTTCAGAACGGGTATCGGGGAGTAGGTAGATGAGATAGAATTACCGATGTAATTGTTGTGCGGATGTGTAGGAGATGGTAGTAAGTTTTTTTTTAATTGGGGGTAGAGTTGGTGGCCGAGTGGCGTTGTCGAGCTCCTGAATGGAATTTTATACTTGTCGATCGTTTGTAAGTAGTGTGTGAATTAGTTGGATTGGCTTAAAAGATCGTTTTCTCATTATTACAACTTGTTAGAGGGTGAAATTTCGACGCATAAAATGTAACCATCAGACGAAAAGTTTTTAAAAGAAATTTTGTTGAGAAATTTAGTCGTATTATTAGAGCTTGGAAAATATTTACATTTTCGCGTTAAATCCATTTACGTCGTTGGGAGCGATTCTTTCAGCTAACAGTTAAAATAGTTATAAATTATTCTGCCAAGTTAATGAAGCTTTCAATGTCCAGAATGTATAGAAAAATACGTAAACATATTGCTATTACACTACAATGTAAACGAGAATTTACTAACAGATTGAGAGGATTAATTATTATCATCCTGTAATCTGTTAATTACATCCTGTAAATCAATCTGACGCCCACGCGTTAAGTGAGCATTTTCGGAAATATAGGATTTTGAATTTCAAGAATTTTCAAAAGCTTCCAAGCTAAGCGCAGGATTAAAGTAATAGGGCTAAATAAACAAACGGCGCAGTGCATTTTAGTCCGCGGGAAAAAAGCTCTGCATAGAAAAAGCATTCTAAGGAATTCGCCTTTTGTTTTTGCACCTTTATCCACTCTCCTTTTCCCTGGGCATTTTATAACAATGCGCAAACTATATTCGAGCCTTTTCACTTTCATTATTTTTATTACGGGTAAAGCCTTTCATTCGAACATTTGCATTTTTTCAATAGGACATTATATTTTTTTTCTTGCATTGTGACGTTCAATTTACTTAGACAAGTGTTCTGAAAATTAATTTTAATTTAAAAAAAACCTTTCACATTTTAATACAATAAAAACAATGTAGATACATGGGTTTACGGACAAACTGAAACAAAATCTCAGAAACAGAAAACAGTGACATCAATATAATTTTCAAGCTATACAGTAAAACAAGAACAAATCCAAAAGCCGGGCGATTCGTTAAACGTTATCGCACGGGGGCCGAACGGTAATCGAGCGCGAAAGATTCCGCAAACCATAAAGTTTCGGACGATTAACCCATTCGCCTCCGAAATCCCAGAAAATTAATACAAACGCCAAATTAGCCGGCGAGCGTTTAGTTTCTCTCACCCTCGTAGTTGCGCGCGCGCTTCTCTGTTCCCTTCTTCCTTTCTCTCTTTCTCGACGCGCTAAACAAACCCGAGCTAGGCATTAATGACAAATAAGAAAGGAGAAAAAGATATACACACTGCACACAGAGAGTCAGACGTAACTGCTGAATCACCAATGAACTCATCAGAACTGACCTTTACAGTTACTGAATCTGCACCTTCTCTTTCTGTACACGTATATATATATATATATAGGGATATCGCATTTGTGAATTCCGATGACTCTTAAAGGTTTCCTACATTTTCTCTTTCATAGTGCTGATTTTTCAATGTACATTCGGGAATAGGGAGGCTATAAAATCAGCTTCGCGGGCATAAACTTTGCTTTATGTATTGTGTGTATACGTAAGCCGTTTACGCGTTTACTGCGCGGGAATAAGCCGCCATAGCCGCCGCCGCTGCGCGAGAAGACCTGATTTAGCGGCCACTGTATTTTATGTAATAATCGAGAAATAAACGCGTAACAATTTTCGGATTCACTGGAGAATCCAGTGCTTTTCGTCGTTATTAAGTTTGATAAGTAAACGGCGTATCATTTTCCTGGCGTCATAACGATCCGAAAATCAGATTGTTTAGGTTTATGTTTTTTTTTGTCGTCAACACCGACTTCAATTTTGCCAACTAATTTACAGTGAATATCAGCGATTTTATATTTACGTACTGTAATGTACGAGATAAATTTGTGAGCTTCGTTTAAACATTGTTCGTATTGACAGAATCGTACTACATGAATCTGATGAAATATCGGTCGTTGAAATTGATGTGACATAATAATGAATGAAATAAATATAATACATATTCGGTCTATCGAATATCGAACAAAATCAAGATATGACTTTGTCATTTTAACTTTGGCATTTGTAAAGAAAAATGCTATTAATAAACATTACAAATAGTATTGTTCAAAAGCTTCCAACTTAATTAAAATTTTGATGGACCACGTCCAATTAATAAATTCTTGTAAATCCATAATTACATATGATAAAATTTTATTTACAACTTATTTTATATCAAAGATAATATACAATATTTAAATTTTAATGTTTATGATTAAAGAATATATGTTTAGTATAAATATTCATAAATATACAGATACAAAAGCTACACATGTAATGATATTATAAAATAATTTAAAATATCAAAATAATAAATTAAAAATACACTAATTTCTGATGAAAAAGTATCAATAGAAAATATTAGATATCCATAAAAAATATTATTAATCAAAACAATTAAAATGTACAATTTATCTTTAAACGTAAATTATTTAAGTAGTGAATTCAAATTGCAAAATATCAATCGATAGATTAAACAAAGATCAACTTCCTATTTTAAATGTTCTTAAAAAATCTTTCACATTGTATGACAGAAATAACTAATAGTATTTAAATCTCACTTTAAAACTAAAACACAATTCTTATCCAACTTATACATTATCTATTATCATTATCACTTTGGCATTAGGATTTTCTCGGAGCAAAGCAAGTCGCCATTGAAAAGCTTAAGATTTTTATAACGGCATGCCTTATAATGCCGTTTCGCGTATATCGTCAGCCATTCGTTTATCCTTTTCCAAGTTAAAACGTTCGTTTTACTGCAACGCGTTGCGAGGCGGACGTGACGTCGACACGTGCAAGCCGGCTTTCGTCTTTAAAAGGCTAAGAGAAAAAGAGAGAGAGTCGCGGAAACTCGTAAAACTCCCTTTTAAGGTTAATATTTTATATAGAACACACAGGCCGATGCTGTATTTATGAATCTAAACAATATCGAGACCTTATGGGGGTATAAAATACCGCCAGTCACACACTCGCGTAACTTGTCATTCGAGGATCAGTGGAGGCGAAGATAAAAAAAAAGTGTAATTTACGATGAAAAAGCAATGAAATTTATAATTGAACAAAAATTCGGATCGTTGAACCAAAATTGCAATAATTGCATAAACAATGGTAAATGCGTATAAATTGTACAAATGACAATCGTTTCTATATACGGATTACCCGAGATACGCTATCGCTAAAAATGAAATATCTGCAATATTGTCCTTTAAACAACATTTGAATGTATACGCATAAAATGTTTTATGGTATCATACATTAGATCCGCGTGCATATGTATAAAAATTCACAGTATATAGAAAAGTTTCGCACTCCATACCAAAGTTTCCGTAAGTATATATCCTCGCGCTTACATTCGTAGTCCGCACGCTTCGTGCGCACGTACGACACAAAAAAAAGAACTCACCAAAAAGAGAGAAAAAGTCCAAACTTAATTAAATTCAAAAGCCGCACAGTCATTCGCACACCCGCGAAAATAGAAAAAAATAAATAAATAAATAAACTTGGGCTCAACCGCCCAAAGAATGTCACCAAAATTAAAAAAGAAAAGAAGAACGATGATGGCACTCACCTGGAGCGACGACGTCGTAGCAGGAGTCGATTGGTTCCGGCTCGTCCGAGAGCCGTGGCTGGCAAAAGCTCCGGGCGTAAAGACACCTCGGCGGCTGGTCGCGCACTGAAGTTCGCGCGCGCAAATCCCACCGTCCGACTGCCGCGCGATCCCCGAGGCTTGCCAAGAGAGAACTGCTGCACACCGCCGAGAGAGAGAGAGAGAGAGAGAGAGAGAGAGAGAGAGAGAGAGAAATAGGAGGCGCGGGCATCGTGTGCCGGCTCCACGCGGCCGTCATCCCCCACCCTCTCTCACTCTCTCTGCCTCGCTCTCTCCCACCCTCTATCTGCCTCACCTATCCGATCCGCTACCACCCCCCTGTCAACACACTCGACGCACTCGCCCTCCTCTCGCTTTTCATTCGATCCTCTCTCTCTCACACACATCCACGCGCTTCCATTCTCTGCATATATATATATATGGCTTTGCCAGCGTGTGCGTTTGTCCCTTCTCTCTCGTGTTATTTATTTTGCGCTTCACCATAAAAAGAGGGCGGAAGAGAGGCAGAGAAAGGTACAGGGAGAGGGGGAAATATTGGAAAGGACGTATTGATATTTTTTAATTTTATTTTTTATTTTTATTTTGGTGTGCGTGCTATATTTACTCTTTTTTTTTACTTTCTGCAAAATTTGAACGCAAGCGGAGAGATGGGCGAAATATTGATATGCAGGGAAAGAGACTGCTGGGTGTAGTCGAAAAAGTTATTTATTTTGGTATCGGACAACGTCGAAGCGAAATTTTTTCTGAATTCGGAGAGAAGTATTTACAATTTCATTACAGCGGTGGCTGCGTTTGGGTGTGCTGGATATCAAAGATTGGCTTGCAGGACAATCAACGTAGCGAGGACAACAATTTCGGTTTGAAATTCAAGCTGCGAGTCGTGAAAAGGTTTGGGAATTAGTTGCTTATAATGCAATTAGGTCAGATAATGAATGTGATTGTTGCAGTGGAGACGTATCAAATCTACTTCGGTAAAAAAGTACTCGTGAAAACATGAATTAAAAATTAATTAAGATTTTAGGTATATAGCGATGGAGACATAACGCAAACGAAAAATTTAGTTG
This sequence comes from Megastigmus stigmatizans, assembly GCA_900490015.1. NCBI lineage: Eukaryota > Metazoa > Arthropoda > Insecta > Hymenoptera > Megastigmidae > Megastigmus > Megastigmus stigmatizans. The sequence goes on along the minus strand of UELV01134523.1, from coordinate 7,704 downwards.
AAAATCTAATACACTTTTGACTAGATATATTACTTTTTCAGGTAGGAGAATATCGTGTAGAAAGAGTCGAGTAAATAAAAATTCAGTCCAGTTCGGCTCGTTCTATTCTGTTCAGCTCAGCTTTTTCAAGTTAATATTAAAATAAAATATAGTACTTTTTGCTTATTTTGCGAGCTGCTGCCTCTACAGTAATTTTTAGAATATCTTTTTTAACAAAGAATATTTAACATTTAACTTGAAGGAACTTACCTTCATTACTTTTTTAAGAAAGAAAATATAGTGCATGATTTTCCAAACATTGATGCAATTTTAGCCCAATGTTCTAAGTAAGCGATAGTTCACCAGACCATAGCGAGACTCGTCTACTAATCCCAGAAGACCTATGTTATAACTTGCTTTCTATTCTGCGGAACACCGCTCAGCTTCTCAGGGCCCTGTTTGTAAGCATTTTGTTCAGACTAATTTCTATTAGCCTTTCCGAAGTCATTCCTTATGCAGTTAAGGCTTTTAAAGACATGCTCGTCCTTTCTCTACGAATTCTATCAATTCCATTCAATAAGTACTTTCTTATGAATTAAAAACAAGAGCTTATCAATTTTTTAATTATTTAAACTTAATGAGATTTCGCCTTTTTTAGAGCGGAAAATCATTTAGGCTAACTTGATATGGTCCAGATGCATTACGATGCGGTAGTGATGTTCTAATATTTCATCCCTGAGTAAGTCTGTCCGCAGTGAGGGCGACGCAGTGATGCGTTGCAACTACTGTCGTGCATTTTATATGGGCCGAGTGGCAGCGTATCTCAACGTCGTTCATGCTACAAACGTATCCCTGAGATGGAATATTAAGCTTTGAGCAAGTATTATAGTGAGCGTAGCCCTAATATTAACTACATGTCATCCATACACTATCAATAAATAAAATGTATAATAAAAAATCTGCTACTTTGTTTACTGAATATTAATTTAGTCAACAGAAGTAATGGAATATCGATACGTCAAGTTAACGATTAATTTACTTGACCTTGGATATTAAAGTGAATATTTTTTTTATATAATAAGTAAAGTATACATCCCGCAAAACATAAATTATTACAGTTAGTATAATAATCTAGTTTACCTTTGATCGTTCACGCTTCTTAATTCAATGAGTATGGTTTCAGAAATAAAAATAAAATTTATACAAAACGAAAGGTGACGATCCTTACGAACCAATAAATTCACTTTTATTTAAAAGACCGACGTTTCGGACGCTTTATTACTGCGCCCCTCTTCAGGGCTGCCAGACACAGTTACAACAAACGAATTGAATAAAATTACAGTACAAGAATATTATAACTGGGAAAGGTATATTGAAACTAACCCAAAAAGTATTAATTATTTTGTTTTACAATGGTGAACTTCATGTCACAGTCAAAATTAACTTTCTAAGCCGTAAACTGTAAAATATTTAAAAAAAGAAAAGTTAATTAATCCTGTTAATAATCATATTGGTATCTATGATCTCATGATATTCAAAGTACAGTCAATACTTTTTCTGCACTTAATTAGATACTGTGTGAAATCGCTTGTAAAATTTTCTAGTAATAATTTTTTAGTAATAATGCTCATTGAATTACATGATAAACCAAGCACTATTCTTTATCTAAAGGGATGCAGTACTCAACTGTCCAATGATTAAGACCCATCAGAATTTCGTGCTCTATCGAGCAGTATATAGCCCATGCGGTGAAATCCTGATACCTCTGTATATATGAGACAAACTTAACCGTTTTCGTCAGTACGCGGTGAAGCTTCGAAAGGTTACATCATGAACGGTGGGTCGGATAGTTGGATACATCACTTGGTGCACACGGACAAATGGATCAAAACTTCATTTTCTTTTCTTCATTGAACAATATAAATCTCTAAGATTATTACTAGTCCTTTGTTAAATTGAAATTACCTTGCAAAGAATTCTATTATATGGAAAAAATACGCAATAATCTAAATACCTTTAAATGTAACCCACACGCTCATACACAATCGCAAACACACACGCACATACACAGAAAAAAATTCTTTTAAAATAAAGATATTTTCGAAAATAATACTTGAGAAATATAGAAATATAAAGGATAATAACCATTCGATAAAAAGTAAACAGTAAAATAAATGCAATATTCAAATATTCAGTAAGAGAACTATAGTAAATGCCTTGGTTAAAAATCTCATTAATACACTTTAAAAAACGAGCGCATGTGTAACATCGCTAGACAGCCTATTAATACATTTTAAAAAAAGAGAGTGATGGCCTAACTTGGTATCATCATTATGCTGATCCTAATCGAGACGTTGAACGGCTTAAAAAGTCTACGCTTATAGGAGTTCGTTCGCACGTTTAAAGTTTCAGCGGGGGGTAAGTCTCACAAGTTATATTCTATTAGGTCAGATCCAAATCTGATTTTTTGCTTATTGTGCGATTGTACAAATACTTTTTAAATATTATCTTTAAATTTCAATATTTACTGTCGATTTCGTTTCTTGCAAGGATTACTTTGTTAAGCTTCTGCATGCATGAAAAATAATTGTATCCCTTATTGCCTACAATCTTTGTATTTTTTCGGATCTAAATTAAAATGTTTTTACAATATATTTTCGAACTAGCTTAGATTTGTTGTAACGATTCCCCATCTCTTAGTACTATCCCCTTTTTAAAAGTACCAGTAGTAGTTTTTCTTAGTAACACACATTCTCCATATACACACATACACACATACACAAAGTAAAAATTTCTTTTAAAGTAACGATTTTTTCAAAAATAATACTTGTAAAATATAAAAATATAAAGGATAATGACCATTCCAAAAAAATTACATAGTAAAATAAATACAAATATTTAGTAAGGGAATTTATTGTAGTAAATAGTTAAAAGTGTCGTCTAAACTCTTTTAAAAAACATGCGTGAGATTAAAAATTTCTAAAATGCGTCCAATTTTTTACAATTCAAACTAGCTAAGATTTGTTGTAACGCTTCACGATACAATTTGCGAGTTTATATATAAGTATACAAAGGCATACTAAATTTTTTTCAGACACTTATAGATATACAAGTGCGTACACAAAATCTCAAAGTCGAAAGTCGAAGATCAAAGATATAGATATACAAGTGCGTACAAATTTTTTTTCCAACGCTATATAGATATCTTTTCTTTGTAAACATAAAACTCTAAGACCTGTCGAGTCCTGAGTCGTGACTACAATCGATCGTTTCATTATATATTTTTTAAAAGCGACATTTGCGAACATTTTTTTCGTTTACAAACACGCAAGTTATCTCTCTCTAGGAATTTATTTACTTCAAGGAATACCATTGAGACTTTGTAATGTCATTCCTATGCTCCTTTAAAATCATGTCGGGTCGTATAAATAACAGGTGAGTAGTGATTTATAATAATTTCTTTCTGATAATTTACGGTAATGACATATTTTTTAAATACATTTAATAAATAAGTGTAACATTTTATCAATACCAATTCTCCTATTATAACAATTCATTATTATATAATTTTATTATTATTTTCCCTCACTCTTTTAACTTTATTCTACAAAAATTCTTTTAGATTACTTTTAATTTTGTTAATATAAAATCTCTACAAAATGAAATTATATTTATCAAATCGATTCTCTTTCCAATAATCATCTATAAAATATAGAATATTATTACATAGTACATAGTCTAACAATAACATTAAATTTGAGTTTCAATTAAATACACTCATTTCGTTATTTATACAGATTAAATACATTCACTTCTTTATTTATTCTGATTTATTCAGACTAATTATTCAATTTCTAATTGCCAATTTAAACTAATGAAATTTGTGAGATCGATTCAGAAATTGTCAAGAACTCTTTTTCTTAAGTTAGCATAGTTATTGTTAATAAGTACCAAAATAATAAAACGAACTTCAACTTTGCCATGGCGCCTTATTAAGAATAGAGATGCCATACAAGCTATCAAAGCTACCACTCGTGTTAGCAATTGTTAACACCTTTAGTAGCTTCAATAGCTTATCTATTATTAAAAATCGGATTGATTCATTATTAACTTTAAAATAAAAGAATTTGCTTTACTCATAAATTATTATCTTGAATAACCTTGAATCCGTAATCTTCTTGGGTACAACATAGAGATCATACTCTTGTGCATTTAGATTGTACGTAGTTATAACAACATCAAATTTGGATAATTTGTTTTCACTAATGTCCTTTGATGTTCTATGGTATATAAAACACTCAATTCACCCATTCGATATTTAGTTTGAATTTCTCTCTTCCATTGAGTAAATTCCAAGCAAATTCATTTATTTTAAAGTTAATAATGAATCAATCCGATTTTTAAGAGAGGCACCATGGCAAAGTTGAAGATCATTTTTATATTTTACAATAACAAAAGGCCGATTTTTTCTCGAAGATCGGTATTTTCACTATCGAGTATTACGAAAAATTAAAATAAATAAAAATTACACACCGTTGCAACCTAGAGACACGAATTAACGAATAAAATATTTTTTAATGTTTTGATTTTAGATGATCCAGTGTTAGATATGCGGTGCACCGCAAAGTAACTTCTTTTCGAGGCGTCTCCGAAGATTTGCTGTCAATGCCACAATTATGTATATTTTTCAATATAAATTATACAGAATATTCTTCAAATGTTACTTTGTCACGTACTAATTACTTATATAAACTTGCAATAAATGAATAGTCTAATAAAATTCTCCAAGAATTGCTTTTTTTGACCTAATTGACCACACCCCTCACCCCTTTAAGGGTCACTATATATGTAAAGCAACTGTTTTTATCAGTTTGCGGTAAGCCTTCAAATGGTAAGTATCATAAGCGATGAGTCAGGTAGTTCGATATATAAGATGTATGCAAGTGCACTTGTCTCACACACACATACGCACACAAACACACACACGCACACACTCACATTCACATTCACACATACACAAACGAAAAAAAGTTTTTTTAATTTAAACTTATTCTAGAAAATTATACATATAAAAATTTGAAAATATAAAGGATGATGACAAATCGATGTAGATGTAACAGTATACTTAATACAATATTCAAATATTCAATCAAAGGATCATAGTAATTGCCTTGGTAGATAATGTCATTAATACACTTTTAAAAACGTGCGTGAGTGCAATAGTGTGTAACATCGCTGAACATCCTACTAAGGTGTTATAAAAAGCATGTCACATCGCCAAACTCGGTATCATCCTCATGTTAATCCTAATGGAGACATCGTACGGTTAGGCAAGACTACACTTACAGAAATTCAAGTAGGTCCTCTCATATACTCTGGTGTAACATGCAAAGATCGCCATTCGTACGTTTTCAATTTCAAGTACTAGATACCATTTGTATTTTCGCACAATAGGCGACAGACCAGAGGTGGGACGAGTAGATTTTCTAGGGCTACTGGCGATCTTTTGCCTACTTGTCATAAGTGCACGAAAAAGAAGCGCGCCGAGGATGGTACCGTCTGGAATTCCCTCTGAAACCCAGTGCGTGGTGTGGAAACCCATTCACTCCGAAACTTTGGGGCCAACTGTTGTTTGCTATGAAGGGCGCGGCAATGATTCTGCTCTGCGTCATGATGCATTGGTTCGCCCATTTTAGCCGTGACACGCCGTGGCTCGTGGCATTGCTTAGCCTGGTAATGGTGATGACACCTTGACTTTGGAAGGATAACGGCCTTCCTTAGCCAAAGTTTCGGTATTTACTGTTTCAGGTTAGGACCAGGCATCCAGGATCACTTACTCAGAGGACAACAAATACGGAGCGTCAACATCAAGGATCATACACACAGCGGACAACAAGCACGGAGTATCAATATCGAGGAAAAACTAGAGGCGGCAGCGTATAAAGATATTTAAGTATATTGTAACTAATCGATGTTTTAGCATTAAGTGTGTTACTAGGTGCGCGCAGACAGTGACGACATTATATAACTATTTTATATTCTAGTGTTAAGTGTGTTCATTTGTCAAGACAATGAATATAGTACGTGAATTATCAACATTCTAGCATTAAGTGTGTTAGTAGGTGCCGGCATCGATAGCTTTACAGCTGGGTTCGGTTATTTCAGTTTATCTCTTTACGGTTTCCCATTTCAGGTGGGTCTGGGTCTCGAATAATTCATTATCTTTGCTATACGTTTTCTCATTTTAGATGGGTCCTGGGTTGTACGAGGATGGTATCTCCTAAAAAATCGATGAAATCCTAGAGTCCGACAGATGCTCAAGGGTGCTGCTATTAGCATGTCCCTATAGTCGAAATGATTCTAAGAATTCAACGGAATTCGGAAGGTAGTGTAGAAACTCATCCAGCACGCATCTCTGGTCTCTCAATTCTCTCTCTCGTCGCTCGCGCATATGCCCTGACTGTAGAGCTGCATTCACAACTTGCCAGTTATCACTGGGCTTGGTGTAGATGTAGGTATACTGAGCAGCAATGCTAGTAACGACAGAACTTCGACAGACCAGAGGTGGGACGAGTAGTTTTTCTAGGGCTACTGTCGATCTTTTGCCTACTGTCATAAGTGCACGAAAAAGAAGCGCGCCGAGGATGATACCGCCTGGAATTCCCTCTGAATCTTTACTGTGGTGTGGAAACCCATCAACAAAACATGTTTCTGGAGTCGTCCGTCATTACCATGGCTGCACTGCCTGCAATTTCGCCTTGCTTTTACCGGCGAGTTAAGAAATCAGGGCAAACTATCATATAAAGCACTCGATTGACATCTTCGGCATTTAGTTTAAACTTCTCTCTCCCATTGTTGTGTTAAGAAAGCAGGGCAAACTGTCATATAAAACTCCCAATTGACCCCTTCGATATTTAATTTGAACTTCTATCTCCTAATGTTGTAGCAGGGCAAACTGCCAGAGTTCTAATATTATGGGCTGCGAACAGCAGCTAATATAATGCGCCTCGTCCAGAACAACACGTTCACAATCTTACAACATATATTTACTCTAAATAAATAACTAAATGAACATACTTGGTAGCCCGTCTACAGGCAATTTATCGGTGGACTAACATCACTCGGATGTACATTCTCTTCATTTTTCATACCTAGTAGTACAAAATTTTTAACTGCAATAGTAAATTTGTACATATTCATGAGGTACATTTTTTTTTAATTTACAGAGATATCTCGTGTGATCTACATAATACCGTCGGTTCCTATTGGAAAAGGCGATATCTTAGTCTGTTTATGGATAAGACAGCACACATAGGGCCATTTTCTTTCCAACTTTAAAGCGAAGTTATTTTATGTGCAAATTCTTTTATGCGAACCGAACGCCTCATGCGCGTTAGCCCTCCTCCTAGCCTCTGTAGCTCTTCTCTTAGCTTTCTGCGCACGCGCACCATGCCCTACTATCTCCTGTGCAGAATCCAATTGCGATTCCTATTTCTCAAATAAAAATGTTGTTGTGGGTTCAATCGTACTTTTTAATGTTTCAGAATATTCTATTTAGTAGTACGGTTGTGCTTGTGGTGTGTTTCTTAGAGATATGCATATAAATTGTTACGATATAAGCAAAATGTCACCTAACCTTACAATTTCACTAGTAGCCGTGAGAATGTTTTTTTATTTTATTGTAGAATTTCGATACACGAAGACCAGACGCACAAAATATATTTC
>UELV01134521.1:0-14734 GCA_900490015.1 Megastigmus stigmatizans | reverse complement strand
GATTCAGATGTAGCACCTCGGGATACTCTTAGATATAATTTTTGTTCGAATATATATGATACTTTCTGCATTTGACCTTGAAGTGACCTTGTTTGACCTCGAATGACCGTGATTATGAGCAGTTATGACCGATCAGACTCCAGATTTGGATGCAGCACATCTCGAAACCTGAGAATATGATTTTATTCCTATTTTACCGAACTAAAAATTTTTCATGACCCTCCAGGGCCGGAGAGCCGATATATCGGCTCGGTCCATGATAGGAACATTGTACATAGTTGATGGGTGATACAAGACATGAATTTGGGCACTTTCAAAGGAGGTTTCGAAACCTCAAAACCCGGCCCTTTAAAGGTTAAGTATTCTTTCTAGTTTAGCAGCAATTTCAGTAGTTTGTAAGTCATTTTAGTTGTTCTATTATTTGTTTCTCTTTTCAATTTTGTACAATATTCTTAACAAGTTTTATCTTTTTTTTAAAGGTAATTTTTATTATATATATAGATATTTGAATTTTAAATTTTCCAATTAGCGTAGCTAATATATCTATATTTATAGATTATCTAGCTATGCATGTCAAATTGCAGGCACGATCACGAATCAACGCGATCACAGATCACGAATTAATTAGTAAGCCTACAATTTGACAAGCATAGTTAGATAATCTATAAATATAGATATAATAGCTACGCTAATTGGAAAATTTAAAATTCAAATATCTCGGTTCTTCTTTTAAATTATTTTTATTTTATCGTCTATCTAGCTATATAACTAACTAGGAGATGAGCAGCCCTCCTGATCACGGATATGGCTAAAACATTGGAATATATTTTTGACACCAAATTATGAAAAAAAGTCAAAGTAGTTCACCCAAAAAGTTGTTACATATAACAATATGAATTCGTTTCAAAGTTATCGATGATTCAAAGTAGAACAAAATTTAACCCACAAATTACCTATTCATTATATTTTATTTGGGTCAATTTTTCCCACCTTTAAGCATCAATAACTTTGTGACAAATCCATATTTTTATACGTAACAAGTCTTGAATTAAAGCTCCTTCTTTCTAGATCAATTTTATTTGTGTATGAAAATTATTTTAAGGTTGTTTTTCTTTTTGAGTTAAAAAAAATAACATACACATGGAATTTTATCCAATTTTCTCAAAATAATACTATAGTGGCTCATAACTTCGAAATTTGAGCGTTTGGGTCAACTGCTTTGGTTTTATTCACAATTTGGCGTCAAAAATATATCCCAAAGTTTTTGATAAATTCATGATCCGGGGGGTTGCTCATCTCCTAGTAAGTAATTTAACTAAGTAGTTCATACGTCTAGTTTTTCCGATTCTTAGTTTTCGAAAAATAGAAACGTAATTATAGTAACTACCTTAAAGATACCGAGAATTATACCATATTATGATAGTTTTGCGTGACTTATAATATTGCTAAATAAATTAATAGCTAAGAAAAATATATATTCTAATTTTTTGTAAGTACTATGAAGCAATTAAAAATAAACGATAAAATAATGAAGTATAATACTATACCATTTACAGATAGTTACTGAATTGAAGCTATTAGAACTATATAAACATTTTTTTAAATATTCTTAACATATCATATGTAAAACATTCTTTTGACCTCCCGATATTGAAGAAATTAAATTTATTAAAAATTCACGCTAAATGAAGAGTTTCGTTTTTAATAAACTTTTATCAGTCTAGCATTTTTTTAATAAATATATTCGCAGTTGTCACTGTGGTACGCGAAAAACCTCATTTTACCCATTCGAGTTTGAAAAGTTTCAGAACTGTTTAGACATTCGCCCGCATTGTACGGCGAAACTTGTTTTATTTTCCAAGTTTTTAATAAAGCATCAAACTTCCTTCAAGAAAATTCGTGGCGTAGAAAAATATGAGAGTTGATATTTTTCATAGGGCGGAAAAAATTCACAAAATGCATATTGAAAGAATTTTGTATAATTTTTAAATAACCATGGCAATGTAATTTTTATTGGGGACATTGTAGATACTATAGGAGAATTATTAAAAAACGTAATAAATTGTCGTAGTAATTTCTACTAAACACGTATTCTATTTATTAAACACTTATTCACTCACATTTATTACCCCATTTAGCAACGCATCATAATAAGTATATTATCTTGTGTTTCACTAAAACAAACTGCATGTCCATTCAAAGATATTGAAAATCAATTTTGCTGTTTATAAACATTGGTTGGCTCTACTGCAGTGGATCTTTCACTCCAACACGGAAAAAAGACTGAGGGAACTACCGCGCCAGGAGCGGTGTAGCAGCACCACTAGCAGTAGCGAGCAGCGGCTACTCTGTTTCTGGGGTAATGGTTAACCCACTCACGTACGGAGAGTTGAGATAATTTCTTTTCGATTAATTACCTCGAAACTTTACAGACATCGAAATCTAACAAAAAATCGTTTCTAATGTAAAATTTGACGCTCTTTCAATTGGAGTAAACCATATTGTTCTAGCCTAAGCCGTTCGCGAGATATAAGTAAATAAAACTTTGAAACTCTGTTTTCGCAGAGAACCTCTGGACCTAGGAAGCTGCAAATTTGAAAATCGTTTTTTTCGACCCCGCTTTACCTAATAACCAAAATGCAGTCGTTTCTATATCGATTTACATTTCATTTGTATTTTGTATCTTGTTACTGTACTATATGTATCTTGTTTATTATACTGTAGAATGGGCGAATGGTTCTCCCAGAAAAAGTGAACTGTTCTCCCGTTTGAAGGGCAAACAGCTGGCCGTACGCGTTGACTAACAACAACACCAGTTGGGACACCCGCTCCCCCAGTCTTTTTTCCGTGAAGGAATGCGATAAACAATGGAGCCGAGCAGTGCCATCATCGGCAAAACGTTGACACAGTGTATAATATCGAGGTAACTCCTCACATTCTATGACGTCGATAGCATTCGAATTTCGCTTTTTCTCCCTCTCTCTTTAATCACTCAATTTTATCCGGTCGGACCACGAGAGTCCGATTCTCATTTGCGAGGTCGGGACGAAATATGCGAACTGCGCGTGGGGTCTATATCAAGCGAACCACGGCTTGATTCTCCGAGGCGCCTGTCGATGCATCTCGTCCCGCGTTTGTCGCTATCGAAAAAATGGCCGCAAAAAAAAGAACACGAAAAGGCGTACATATGCCGAGATGGAAAAAGAGTAGAGAGAGAAAGTGAAAGAGAGAAAGAGAGGGAGAGAGAGAGAGAGAGAGAGACGAGCTCGCTTACCTTTCATCAGTTTCGTTAATTTTTTTTTTCTTTTCATTCTCTTTTCGCTCGCTCTCTCTCTCTCTCTCTCTCTCTCTCTCTCTCTCTCTCCTTTTTTAATTCGCTTTTCAGCTCTCACTCGCTGCATGCAGCGATGAATACGTATATAAATCAAAGGCTTGGGTGGCGCGCAAAAACGATCTTCCACCCCTTTCGTACTCTACTCTGTCTCTCCCTCTCTCTCCCTCTCTCTCTCTCTTTTTCTCTCCCATTCTTCTCTCTTTTAGTTTCATTCGTATACGTATACTCGTTGTTTCAGTTTTTCTGATTCGATTCCGCGTTTGTTCGGTCAGAGCTCGTGTATAATACACCTTTTCCGATCGATCGTGTGCGATCACGATTAATTGAATGATGAATACGTGTGTACGCTGTTGCTAAAGAAATTGGAGAATATTTAGTTTGCAGCACTCTCGATACCAACGGGGTAACTAAACTTTATGTATATAACTGTGCGAGTGGAAGGAGACTTATCTATGGTCTCAAGTATACGACTTTCATGTACTTACAACATTACGGGGTTGTGGGAGCTGTAATTACTGGTATGTAACCTCACATTGATTTTCTCAGTAGAAACCGTATTGAAAATATCTTTACATATATCCGTGCAAATTTCTGAGCAGATTTCTGTGCAGATTTCTGTGCAGATTTCTGTGCAGATTTCTGTGTAGAATACTGTACGGAAATCAATACAGAAATTAGTCCAAAATCACAGTACAGAAATACATACAGATTTCCATACAGAAATCTGTACAGAAACAACGCCTGCGATGAAATAATTTCCTTACACAGAAATCTGTACAGATATTTGTACAGAAATCTGTAAATTAGAATTTTTAATATGTTAATTAAATTTAAAAAAGTTAAAAATTCGAATATTAAAGCTTAATTCCCCAATTTGGGTGTTATAATCCGCATGGTAACGCCTAAAAAGGACACCAAATCTATGTGAACTTTATTTTTTTTAAGCTTTGTGATGAAAAAATTTACATCACAGAAATCTGTACAGATTTCCTTGCAGATTTCTGTACAAATATCTATACAGATTTTTATGTAAGGAACTTTTTTCATCTAGGGCGTGGTTTCCGTACAAATTTCTGTAAGGAAATCTTGGACTGATTTAATTAAAATATTTATTTCCCTTCATTTCTACTGGGCACCCATTTTTCGGATATTCTAAAATTTTCCTAAATGTTTTTAATCTAATTGCATTTATTTATCACAAAATAAATATATATCTTTCCTTCTTTCCCCTAATACGAAAATAGTTGGACAATAGGTAATTAGAAAAATAGTTGTGAGAGAAAAATAAATTAAGCTGAGGATCATATCAAGGAATTTGAATCTTATTGTACGATAAGTTATATTTCTTTAAGAAACCTCTTAAAAATACATTCGAAATGATTATTCTAAAAGACTAGATACGAGCCTTATTATAACGAAAATGTTCCCATAACATTATTAATAAAAAGAAACATGAATGTTTTGTCTATAATTGGTTGGAGCATTATCTAATTGTGTATGAATAATTATAGAAAAAAATTGATAGTTATGAAATCAATCTTAAAAATAAGCCTTTCTTTTCGCAGACAGTGCATGTACCGCCGGACGTAGCGTTGACGAGCTAACGCTCGCGCATCGGACACGAATCAATTTACCTCGCTTCCGGCTACTGGGAGCCGACGACAGAGCTTCTACGCGGTAATTACAGAGAGGGATACACATAGTCTATCCCTGCTTTATAACGCTTGTAACGAACCTACTGCCACATATATTATGCCACTGATGCGTTTATATTCCCGCGCATTTCCGCGCCGATACATTCCACACTTGGCCCTTTGAGATAAAGCAAGTCGCTGGGCTGAGCCTCGAGGATCTATCGATTTGGTTTTTTTTCCCCCTAATGAATCAGACAATGCCGATTCTTTTAATAATGCTCTGTTGCGACATCGTACTATAGTTATTAAATAATAGAAACGTTTTTCAGATTAGTTGATCTTGAAATTTCTTTGACATTTTGATATCAATTTTATTGCAAGAAAATGGCCATTACTTTTATATAGTAATTGGTCCGCATTATAGGTACCAGTTTTCTGTTATGACTTTAACGTTACCGGATAAGCACGACGAACACGTAGCCGGTCGGATTTAGCTCATCGTGCGCGCGCGCGCGCGCGTGTGTGTGTGTGTGTGTGAAAGAATAAAATGTTGATAGTTTTAAAACTTGAAAATTTTAGTATTTCTAAGGATTATGAGATTTTTATTATTCACAAGATCTTGAATATATTGTCTTGTAATAATTTTTTGTTTTTACTATTGGAAGTTTGCATTATTTTAAAAGATCTTAATGGGACGTCACATTCTACGCTAATTCTGCATACGTGACATTTTACTTTCACAATTTTCAATGTTTTTTAATTATCTGGGCGTTTCACTAAAAAAATTAAGAAGAATTGCGTATTGTTCGATAAAAGTTTGAAAAAACAGTATTAAAATTTAACTTGAAACATTAATTGATTGAAAATTTTAATTTTTGGTAAATTTTGGTGTTAAACAAATGGTTGAAGGTTTTTGAGCGATTGGGAGTCAACCAATCCGCTATCTCACGAATTTGGTCTCATTATCAGACAACGGGTTCTTTACAGCTACAACCAGTGCCTGGTAGACCTCGCGCAACGTCTGCACGAGAGGATCGTGCGATCATTAATAACACGATTAGACATCCTGTCAATACTGCACGACAAATTGCAAATACAACATTGTCAGGACGTCAAATCAGTAATCAAACGGCAAGTAATCGTTGACATGAGGTAGGTCTTAGATCTCGAGTTCGTGCTCATGTGACAATGCTCTATGTGGTTCATCATCGAAATCGATTGCGATACGCAAAATATGACATTAACTGGACAATACAGCAATGGAAAAGAGTTTTGTTTACGGATGAATCGCGGTTTTCTCTGTTCGGCATTAATGGACGTGCTAGGGTTTGGCGTTGCAAAGACAATAGGTTTGACAAAGCGTGTGTTGCTCCGGTGAAAGCATTTCAAGATGGATCGGTAATGATTTGGGGTGAAATTTCCATGCACCATCGCATGAATTTGGTAGGTTTTCCACCAACGAGTATGACTACAGTTCGTTATATGGGCGACGTGCTTAGACCGTAAGTCTTACCACTGCATCGTCACACTAAATAAAATTTGACGCGCCACCTACCTTTCAGGTATACGGGAAGCGTCAATTTAGTGTGGTAGTAGGAGCTATACTACCACTTTTTTGAAAAGGTTTTCTGCTGTGATTAGATTATGAACTTAGTATCATATTTGAATTTCCTTCAAAATTACATCTTTATAGAACTTTATTTTTGTATTATCAGTTAAAATATAATACCAAAACAAGATAATTCCAGAAGTTTGGCTTATAGTATAATAGTTTTCAACATTTTGCCCCTTAAAAGTTTTCTACGCTTGAAAAGATAACTTTGTTGAATATATTTTTGTTGGAATTAAGAAATAAGTTTTATTATTAGGTTTATAAATAAATTACAAGATTTTTTTGTACGGATATTTTTTATATTGCAAGCTACTAGCGATTTCAAGACACGATATAATGTGAAATTCAGAACGATAAAGTAGAACTTTTATACGCCACAGTTTCTTTACTTGTTTACGTTACACTATTCAACGTTTCGAATTAATTATATGTAAATTTAATTTTACTTTCTAATTAGAAATTGTATAATTCAGTATTATAATAGTTACAAATTTTTCTGTTAATCCGTGCCTTTTATCAGAAATATTTTTATTTTATTTAGGAACTTATCAGTAACATGTTACTAAATACTCCCCTAGTACTGTTTAATTTTAAAAATTTTATAATAAATTGAATTAGGTGAATTAAAAATAAATTTATTTAAGATTTAATAAATAAATATACATTACAAAAAGTATTTTTCTAGAGTAGGGACACGCATGGGATCGAAGCATCAAGGTCAAACTTAAGCAAATACGAAATAAAAGGAAAAGATAAAGGGAAACTCACTGTGCAAACAAATCCATTCCCCGAAAATAATCAATTCTTTACTTTTCCACTTGGATGGTATTCAATCCGATGCAGATTGTTTGTCTTATCCTTTTTCCCTTCGCTTCAGTTCCGTTTTCATAAATCTATCTTACTTCCTTTTTTGTCCTCCTACTTTTAGAAGATAAAATATTCAAATCTTGTTCATTTGTCGTCTAAATAAAAAATAGTTAACTAATAAACTATATGACTTTTACTTATTCAAATTAATCAAATTAATTAGTTTCAGTGTAAGAGAGACCATTCTTCACAGTATAATAGGAGACCGAAGAGTGCGGTAGCCACTTTAGCGTTCGTAATTATATATTTTTTTCTTCAAAACCCTATTTTTGTTGGTATCAATTACATGATGTTCTTAAGAAGAATTTGCTACACTCTATAAACATCAAAAATACTTAGGTATATCCAATACAGCTATTCATAACCACAAATACATTTTCTAGTCTAAGACTTGCAAATAGTTTTCTTCATCACTGCGTATACTTTTAAACCATGTAATATGAAATTTCAATCTAAGAACTCTTTCCTTTTCTATACCACTTAATTCCCCTTTTTCCATTTCATCTGTTCCACTTAATCTCTCCTATTTCTCTTCTAAAATCCATAATGTCCTTGAACATCCTCATACCATTTTAGTATTAGCGATGGAATCAAGTGTAGAAAGAAAAGAAGACGCAAATGAAAGCCACGAACGGTTTGACGGTAGATCCGTCGCTCACACACGCGTGAGGATATTTTTTCGATACAGAGAGAGAGAGAGAGAGAGAGAGAGAAGGGTTTAGGTTGGCGTATCTGTGTAGATATGTGTGCGAATTCGTCCCTGATCGATACAACTATATCACGCGTGCCTTTATTTATACTACGCCAGCAACTATACGCCGGCAATCCCAATAATAGCAGCAGCCTATTCGCAAATGCTTCCTTCCTTCTTACACTTGTCTGTTGTCTGCTTCTTTTCTCTGCCATACCCTCGTGCGTTTCTTACCCCGGCAAGCTCAGCTCTTTGTGCTATGCACGCTTGAATTTTTCTTTGCAACCAATATTTTTTCTCACCCCTCTCTCGGGACTATGGTGCAGTTGGGGCTTAGATGTTTGAGCTACTGATTTCTATATTGAGCGGTGAATAGACGAAGCTTAGAATGGTGTACCGTGGGGTTCATAAAAAATACTGTTTTGTAAAGTAATAACACTTCTTATTATACTTAGTTTCTGATTATTTTGCTATGACTATTGCGTTTTATCAGATTAGCGGATTGGTGCAGATGCAGATTATTAAAAAAATAAACAGTAATTGAATTAGAAAAATATAAAGACAAATGGAAATATGAAAGATTAATTTGAAATTCTTTCGAAAGTTTAGCTTGAATAATATATTTTGGATCCTTTACATTTTTCAAAGGATTTGACTTCATTAAACGACTGCGCAGTTACTGTATAATTGAGTTAAATCTACAACACGAATGACTGGGCCAGTATTTAAATGATTGATTGTTACCAAAATGAATATTTCGATCCCTGTACGGGGTTTTCAATAGTATTGACTAAAGGATTTATTGGCATTTGAATGCGATGAATATAATGTGGTATATCTGCAGTTGAAAGCATTCAAAATCTGTTTAAATTAAATAGAATAGGGGTATTTTGGAAGTTAATGGATCAATAGATTTAAGAATAAGTCAAATTAATAGCTAATATTTCTATAGACTCAAGTAATTTATAATAAAATAATTGAATAATCATTGGAAGCACAATTAGATTTTATAAAGTTTTATTAATGTAAAAAGCTAATAAGGTTCATTTTACAATGCTTTTTGACCCCTCAATTTTCCTTCGATATTCTTTTATTATATTTTACCTACAATTTTATCTTTTTTCCGCCCTGTTAACGCTTGGCAATTTTAAATAGAGTATAATGAAAGGTTTCACACATTTTTGTTACTTCCACCTTATTCCCGTCTCTCGCGTCATTATTTAAAGCTCCTCTCTAGTCCTACGTTCAATTTAGTTGGTTACACGAGCGTTGCTTTAGTCATGTTATACTGGAACTAATAAATCCAAATTTGAGCACTGTTATTCCATCACCAATTCGCAGAGACTTTTGTTGTCGAAAATTTCAGAGATAAAAACGCTGTGAATTACGAAAGACAAAAATCTTTGCGAATTGGGGATGAAATTTCATGAAACTTGAACATCCTCTTAATTGAATACTTTATGTATAAAACGCGCAGAGCTTAGGTTACGGATGCACAAGTGATACTTGCAAGTCAAATCAGCAACTATTCGAAAAACATTAGATGATATTACTTTTACATGAAAATGGTATATTTTCAATGACCATACGTTGTAAGTAACTTATTATTTACTTAATAGAACATCAACAACGTTATTATTATGTTTATATCAAATAGGTTAAGGAATAAAAAATTTCCAATTTTGTTTTTTCCAAATTTAATCCACGATTATTATCCGGTTTAAAAATTTATGGGCTCATTTTGTTCGTTTTCGAAAACTTAAGCAATCCATCGTTAGTTAAATTGTTTTTTCATTTTTAAAATTAGTATCGTCATAAATTAGTTATACAGTCGCATTAGCTATATCAGTTATATATTGTCATAACAAATTTTACAAATGAAAAAACAATTTAACTAACGGTGGATCGCTTAAGTTTTCGAAAACGAACAAAATGAACCTATAAATTTTAGAATTGGATAATAATCGAGGATTAAACTTGGAAAAAACGAAATTGGAAATTTTGTATTCCTTAACCTATTGATCTATTATTTGATATAAACATAATAATAACGTTATTGATGTTTTATTAAGTAAAGAATAAGTTACTTACAACGTATGATCATTCAAAATACACCACTTTCATGTAAAAGTAACGTTATCTAATGTTTTTCAAATAGTTGCTGATTTGACTTGCAAGTATCACTTGTACATCATTAACCAAGATTATGGTCTTTACAGAAACAAATACAAAATAAATGGAGAATTTTTTTCAAGTTTATTTCAATTTCTGCTCAATTTATAAATTGGATGAATATATTCTGATTTCCAAGTCGATGAAAAACCAGTAGTTGTGAGCTTATCAAACAGAAGCAGCAATGGTTTCTCTAGAGAAGACGAACATCTCTTTATAAAATATACAGGAATTTCATCCATACCAATTATAACGGATCATATATCTTCATGAGAAATATTTAACGTTTCTAAAACATTATCACAGTTTGAGAGAGGTATGTCATCAAGGACCGTTAATTTAAATACCGTGCCAAAGTGATGCGTGAATAGTTGACAATTACTCGCTGATTGATTACTTAGAAACACGTTGGAAGGTATTCCAGCACGATTCTTGAGACAACCTACAAGTGACCAGAATACTTTCGAGTTAAGTTTAATACGTGATTCCGTTTTTATAATATATTTCTTATAATCTATTCTAAATTGTTTAATACATTTGGCTCGTAGCCTTTTAAAATCCCATAAATTAATACGCTTGTTGTTCTGGATGTCTTTTCTCTTGAACCTCCTCAGCAATGCTATCAACATTCACCAAAGCCGACTTATCTTTAGATTGTAAGACTTGAAATCGAGCATCTAAATTATTGAAATCTTCCTTTAATGCCTTTAGTAAAGTATCTTAGAATCTATTCCATCCAGTTGTAGATTATTATTCGAAATATCAGCTAGAATTTGGGACAGATTAGAATCTGTGACATTCAACTTCTGATCTAAAGCTACAAAGGAGTTCCTTCATTATTGATTATAATTATTTGTGTCACAACCTTTCCTAACATCTGTTATATTTCCGTTTTGCCTTTTATAAGGGTTATTTTCTTCAATATCTCGCACATGTGGATTTAAAGAAGCTGTAATTAAACAGTTCGCCAACATGAGTATTATTACTAGAATTCATATTTATTGGCTCGTATTGATCAACTTTAAGTTCAACTTATAAAATTCTTCCCCGAGCATTCTATTATATATTAAATATTAATTATAGTAACAACATTTTATGAAGAGTGAATGCTACACGATGTGTTTACTTCAAGCGCCCTCTGGTGGTCAAAAAATTTTGGAAAGAGATTGAAAAGTTTCGTAGATGTCTTGAAAAATTTCGAAGTTAACAGTCTGCAATCGCATCACGATTCCAGTATTGTAATATTTCTAATAAGTAAAAAATTGTCTCTACATTCCCGCAACAGAAAAAAGGAATGCTGTGATAATTTCCAAAAAAGATCGTACCCCGCTGAAAAAAAGATAATCATCCATCATATTCCTCACTCCACTTTAGTTTTGCGCGAAATGGCATTCCGCTAATGATGGGCGTGCCAGGCACGGTAGCAGCGAGCGATGCGCGGCAATAAAACCGGCGCAGCCTCCTCCTCTACATCTGTTGGTAAACGCTCGTGAATTTATTAGCGAATTTATTAGATCCCAGAGAAGCAATATTCCGCCTCGTACTTTCTTTACAGCAGTCGCGTCAGTTTCGCCAGCTCGCTCGCGCCGGAAGTGAGAAAGTGGTGGAACACTCAGTAAGGAGGAGAGAGGAAATGATTCTGCGAGACTTTTCGTTTCTCAGTGTGCGCGCGCTTATGTATACATGTGTGTCTGTGTGTCTGTGTGTGTATGTGTGAAGGAGGGAAGAAAAAAAGTCGTTCTGGGATCTTTTTCCCAAGTTTCAGCTGAGAAAGACGAGCAGGATCGAGCGGGAAAGTGGAAAAGTTCGTCAGTTATTGGTCGATTGGGGTGGAAAGGGAAAATTGATTTCGTGCGTGCCACGTACGTACGTACGTGTGCGTGTATGTCTCTGTATGTGTAGATATATACGTGTGTTTGCGCGAATCTTTCTTCTTTCACTTTTTTTCTCCTCGGGTAATCGTGTCTCGTTCGCTCCTCTCCTCTCCCTTTCATCTTCATCTCTTCTCGTTCTCTTCTTTCACCTCTAGCGCGTGCCCGAGATCTTTATATCGCTCTCTACCTACGTTCTCCGAATACCGAGAAAGAGAGGAGCGATAGGGTATATGTGTAGACACATATATAGGGAAGCTTATCTACTTTCCACTCGTCTTTTCGACGTCGATTTTATACATTTGATTTGCTGTAGGATTCAAACTTTGTTATTTCTGTATGATCGATTCTGTCACTGTGTGCCTTACTGATTTTCGCTTAATAGATGTGGTAGGAACGACGCCTACCAAGGGAGTACATTTTCAAATAAACAAAACCTGTTGAAATCTGAATTGACTCGCAACCGCTTATTTGCAAGTAAACTGCAGAAAATATATATCTCATTGCTTTACAACGTTACTGTTGATATAACAAACTATACTCTTTATTGCTCTTATTATTGTTCTGTTACTTAAATATTGTAAATAACTTATTAAATGGTTTTAGTACATTTTGACTATCAATTATATCGTCATATTTCGTTAATTGCAAAAATCAGTAAGGTAAGAATCTATGCGACCCTAGTACATTCCCTTAACTTTTTGTACATTTTTTTTGTATTACCTCAACTACATCTTGATTTTACTAGTTTTGTTAATATCCAAAAATTAATACAAATAAAATTTTACTCAGATTTAGTACGCAAATGATCCTGCACACAATTGATGAATATAAATTATAAACATGCACGAAAAGGCATACTCCTGTAAGTGAAAAAATTTGTTCACGTGAGAAAGTAGTCGTAGGTGAAAATAAAGTGGTCAATTACCGCATAACTTTAGCAAGTTACCCGAGCGATTATATTTAGTTGCTGAACATTCTATTACTACTGCTTGTGCATGCAAAGAAGTATAACACGCTCAGGGTTAAATAAAATGCGTTGACATTATCTCGCATTTACCACCATTTGGGACACTTGGTTCTTCAACTTTATAATATTTCTTTTTTACGCAATTATAATCAATTATTAATTTCATAAAATTTAAATTTTCATATATCAGAAAGCTCAAACAGCTCTTCAATATTTTGTCATCATAATCTTTGCTTGTATAGATTGAAAAGATTCTAAAAGTGTGCATAAAACGAAATGAATTATTATAATATAAAAAAAAAAATACATTGTTAATAGTAAATTTTAATGCATGAAATAGGTTACCCACATAATGCATAAATTTTATTTTATCTCTCCACATTTAAACACAATCTATATTGGATATTAAACTAATTTTCAATCATGTTCGGCTAAAACTGGCAGTTCTAATAATGAATGTTTTAATAGCTGTAAAAACAACATAATAGTATAAACATATTTTAGGAAATGAATTTCAATGGAAAGTAAAATAAATGCAAATACCAACTGTATTTAGTCATATGTTTATTGGAATAATATTTCTTGAATAATATGAATTTAATACTATGTTTATTGTTTCTGAATAATTATCAATTTTTAAACTCAGAAAGCAATGAGAATTATAATTATATTGTTTACAATTTAAAATGTACCTTCGACCCAGTCAATGTTAAATATGAAATGTAAACAAGTCGACTGCGAATAAGCATTAAAAGTTTTTTCCTTTATACTATCTACATCGAAGCCAATTATATCTGAAAAATATGTATTTGTGTACCATCCCTGTATTCTCCATAAAATACAATATAATGCGAAAGAATATAAATAACCATTTTTCGTCACTGAAAAACAAATCCAGGCTTTTGTGGAAAAGTATAATTGAACGAAACGTGTCGGCGAACTTCTATTATTTACAGTAACAAATAGCCCATTGTTCATTATTTTTATACGCAGCTGTACAAAAATTTTAAATTAACACAAAAATACTTTTTGCCAATGCTCAACATCAAATTCAGCAAACAAACAAAAAAGTGAAGAGAAGAGGAGCTAGTGAGAAAAAAGACTTGCGGAAATAGACGGCAAAAGTTTTCTAATTAAACTTTCATTTTTACGCTCGTAAAGCAGCGGCGCAGGGTGAAAAAGGAAAACAGGAAGCGAAGAAAAAATATAAAATAGAAAACGTGCGGCAAAAAATAGAGAAATGAATGTAGCGCGTGACACGTCGGTGAATAAGACAGAAAAATAAGGCGAATGTTGCCATTAAATAAATAAATTTGGCATGTGCCGAATTTGAAAGAATTTTCTATTCGTATTTAAAGTATATAACTTTTAAAGTTATAGTACTTTTTAGTTTTAAATTTTCACTGTATAGTCACTATAAGTCAATTCTTTAATCTGATTATTTCTTTAGTTACGCACGTTAGCAATAACATATAATTTTTTTTTATAAAAAAAAGTGTTACAATAAAAAAGGACGCGTCGCAGGCAAACTTGTAAGGTTTTAGATTTTTTTTAACTGAGGCTGTTGTACCAAGTGCCAGAAG
>UELV01134518.1:0-31355 GCA_900490015.1 Megastigmus stigmatizans | reverse complement strand
TGTCAATATGCATTATTGAAATTCACATCAAATAATGTAAAATTCCTTCCTGTGCTTTTCGTTAATCGATACAGATAGCACTGTAGTTTCTTGCAGACTGACTTGTGTAATTAAGAAAGAAAATAGTATACAACTTACGCAAATCGCTAGGTCTTAAGGACAATAACGTAAACAAAGCTCCAATGCCAATGCGCTATACACGGTGTTATTAAATTTTTAATAACACCGTTTATATATAACGGCGTTTTAGGAATTTTCAATTAAGAAATGGAAAATTATATTTTGTGCAAAAAGGGACCTAAGTCCGGGACTTAGATCCCTTTTTGCAAAACTCAAAGTCAGAAAATAGTTTTTTTTTAAAATCTGATTAATGCATCTAATAAAGTCAAGGTTCCTATTATGGAATCCGTGGTTATGTCAATTTGACCCAAAATTGCACATAGGTCCCTTTTTGTATACCACTATTCATATATGATGCATGAAAGTTTCTCAGTGAAAGTTTCAATAAAAATTACGTTGGAAGCACCTCGTAACCTTTCTGCAAAATAAACGAAATTTTCAGTAAGTTTACATTGCAAGTATTAATGTTAGTTTCCCGTAGCCTTTATGAAATATTCCAACCAAGATACCAAATAAGGTCCTAATCTCTGCTCACGTTTCTATTTTTACTCGCTTTGTGGTTTTTATGTTATTACAAATATCAAATGTATTTCTAAACTATCAAAACATTCGCGTAAATATTCAATCAATCCAAAAGTATTATTACTTATGAGACCATGAAGTAAATACAACAGTTTTAACAGAAAAAATACTATGTATGCAGAAATGGGTACTAAGTGAGCAGAAATTGGGTCATGTAAGAACGCGTAACATTCCATGAAACTTTGAAGAAATATTGTTACGGGAACCTTTCATGAAATATTCCAAAAATTAATACTGGAATCTTTAATAGAAAAAATTAAAAAAAGTTACAGAAAACATATTGAAAGATGATTTCAAGTAAGTTTTCCGTAAGATTTACGAAATATAGTAAGTTTAAATCAAGTTTTGTGAAATGACTGTTCTTAAAACAATTATTAAATGATTATAATATTATAAACATTAAAATTCAAGATTTGAAATTTTAACCTTGGGATATTATGTTGCTCATCGAGATAGAACATGATTTTTCATGCAAAAAGATCAATAATATAATTAATTGTTAATATTTCAGTTAGCTATATTTTATATTTTCTATAATTTTGTAAATTAATAAAAATCTTTTTCGATAAACTGTAATATTTTGACTTGGTAATTCTTTCAATAATTCTGTTATGTGCACGTTTCTAGGTGTATATGTATACTATAGGCCATCGAAACGTCGCAACAAGATTTAATAAAAGTTGCAGTATTAATCTATTTGTTCGTTGACGATCAATCGAGTTCTTTCACACCTTTAAACAAAATTAATCCCCTTATTTGAAGCGAACCATCTTAAAAAAGGACGAGTTGATAATACAAGTAAGTAGAAACAGACAAGTATAGAAAGACGAGTAATGTTCAATCGAATTTTTTAATTAGTTGATACTTAGCCTTTAAGTAAGTGGACATTTTTTTTATATTAAGGAGGTTTTTTACGTTAACCACGGGGGTTGCGGTGCGAGGGGAAATCACAATATCTAGGGTTGCGCAAATGATGTAAATGAAAAATGCATATCTTATACTAACCGCAACAAAAACGCTAATTCTTTTGATTCAATTTTGACAAAACATTTTTGAATACACTCAAAAACTTATGAAATATTTTAAAACTTTAAAGCTATTTCGTAATAGGGATAAAAAATACAAAAAAGCGCAAAAAAATCCATTTTTAATGCCGTACGTTTTCTCTTTCAAACGATAAAAGTTTTTGATTCCAAATCGTGGACGTCCGCCTTTAGTAAACATTGTAAATCAGTGGAGATGTTTATCTTATACGCACAGCAAAGATAAAATAAGATTTTGGTAGGTGAAAAAAAAATAATTACTATTACACTACAGATTATGGGTGAAAGTTTAATCGTAAAAGCATTAAAAGTTCTGTATCGTTATAAAAACTATCGAACAAGTTACTATATATTAACATCAAAGGTATTAGATAGTGAAATTACATTTTGTATGTGACCGCTAATTTAATGCTTGTGAGGGGGTCCAAACTTCTCATGGATACATTTGCCCATGGCTCCTGCTACGTCGCACTTGTCAGATTGTTGATTTGCTAAAAAGTAAACGTGATTTTATTAGTGCTCAGATTATCGTTTCATTAATAAGTACGGAATCGTTCTATATCAAAAATATTCGAATGATTAATTATAATATAAGTATAATATAAGTTATTATACTTAGAATTTGGAATTGTTTTTATGGAACTGTATTTGGAAATGTGTACTCAAAAAAAAACTAGGTAAAAACTTATTAGAAACTCCTTAATATTTCAATCAGGGTATTATATTGAATCAAACTTTTTATTAACTGAATGGATTCACATACCTGTGTTAACGCACTCGGTAACAGCTTCCTTCTTACTGTCATCGAAATTTGGATGATGTTTCATGTCCATTTCGATCAACTTTTCGAGAACAATCTTATCGTCTACCATCTGTACATATAATTAACACATAAATACATAAATCATCAATGATTAGAAAAAAACGTATTTGTCTACGAAAAACTCTTCAGTGACTTTTTGAACTTACATTTAATTTAAAAAAATTTAGCCCCCTTACTTAACGGGAAATGTTTAGAAAAAGGCCGAAAATATTTTTCCCTGTGCTTAATACATTGAAGTAGAAACACACAAGTACAGAAAGACCCGATATTTAATCAATTTTTTTTTACTTTCCCATCATGTAAGGGAGTCCATTTTAAATTTAATATTTCTTTATGCTCTTATGTGACGATGTAGGTTTTCTACATTTCCTCTAAAGACTTCATTATATTCTGATTTGGCCGGAGACCTCCTTTGCACGACATTCAAGAGAATATCATGTGTTTGAGGGAGAAATTTTAGCGCGACTCTACATAAATCACTGTATAAGCTTCTGTCCTTGCAGGTTATTTAATTTACTGTACTTACGACTCCAGATTTCGTCATGACGCAAGCGTGGAAACATTTTCCCTTAGGGTCGTCTGGGTTGTGTGGCCCTTTTGGTTTTTCTATTGACAATCGTAATATTGTTTGTAAGTAGGATAAAAATATTAATATATAGTACTGTGTATTTTATAACAGACCATCTGGAAGTCCTAATTCAGTTCTGCATTCCTCAAAAAATTTCTTTAATTCCTCTGGAGGTTCGGAACGGACAAGCACCTTAAAAAAATTTATTTACAGGTTTTTCATTAAATTTTCACTTTGTATTAAAAATTGTTGAATATATAATTTCTGAACAGATTCCGGGTAATGCTTTAAAAATATATATGTATGTTCTTTATTTCAGGTGTAAATTTTCAAATTAAATTATTGTTGTTCGATAAAAGCAGTAAGTAACTATGAAAAAGAAAATTAACAATTAGAATGACTGCCGTTTTTTCTTGATATTTCAAAAATTAGGATATTCACGAAATGGTTATATAAAATTTGTCAATTGTATTCTAATCAATAAAAAATTAAGAATTAAGTATATACATACATTTATTTAGAAGAAATTCCAAAAACTAATTAAAATTTATGTTTTTTTTTATATTGAAATTTAGATGACAACTAAATGATAGGTATTAGGGTGCAACTAAGTCTTTGAAAATGTTTCTATCTATAGTTATCCGCGAAGGTTCCAATATTATTATAATATGGTGAAAAAAATTTAACATCTCATGTGTACTATTAATTGATAATTACTTACAGCCACCAAAAGAAGGGAGAAGACGAACAGTAAGCTCTTCATTTTAATATTTACTTTGAGCAGTGATGTACGGTCGATGGTGATGTTTTCAAAACTGAACAAATTTCTGTAGCTTCAGCGTATTTATAGGTCGTCATAGATTACGTGTTAAACAGGAAACATAGGACTATTAGTAGCACTCATTATGTTCTCCAGTGAACAAACCAACGGAAAGCTAGAATTATTCTCAATTAAGAAGTGTCCATAAAAAAAAAAATATTTTATTTTGGTTATACCCGTTCCTGTTCGCATTTCAAGCTAAATTAGCAAAATCTAAATTTTTACGATCTCGGCAATTGATTTTCGAATGACTTTTTAGACTTTTGTCATAACGAAGGTGTTGACGATCTTCATTATTCAATTTTGTTACTCAAGCATTGTTAAAAGAATACATATATGGCTAAATATAATTCGTCTTTGTAGTTTAACGAGTTATACAAGTAGTGAATTTAATATTAGCTTGTTCTCTTCTGATTTCAGCGCCTTGTTTTTAATTAAGAAAGAATGGTTGAAACTTGAATTATACTCGAATCAGCTAAATTATTTATGATGTAACGGGGTAGGATTTGGAATTAGTAGGTAAGGGTTCCCCATGAGGGGCAAAATTATTTATACATCGTGGGCATACTCTTTTGACTGGATATGTAATTTATTTTGTTTCTTTTATTCTTAATATATGTGAAAAATTTTTTACAAGTAATTGTAAAATATTTATTTATATTTTCAACAAAGTAGCGGCATCTCCGGTAGGCCTAGTCCTAGTGAAATATTTCTTCTAAACAAGGTAATAAAATTTTTTAATTGTTGATTAATCATTTAATTAATATGATTTTTTATTAATTGAGTATATTATGCCAAATTACAGGAAGAAAATAGTGAAGAAAAATAAATTTTGATTTATTTTAATCGATTTTAATAACAATAAAAATTTAATACTGCTAAACAGTGAATGTTAAATATGCTGATTATGATGGGTGGGGTGAGAGTGGGATGATGTGGCAAACAAAATATTTAAAAATATCAAAATTAACGATAATTTTAACTAAAAATTAGGAAGGAACCGTAAAGAATGGGTTGAAGGTGGGATGAAAGTGGGAAGTGTTGGTCGAGGGTAGACCTAAATTATATATATGTGTGTGTGTATGAGGTATTCTTTTTCAACTGGACATTCCGTCTTCCCCAAAATAGATTTTATTTTTAGGAGTACAAGGGTGGATGCTCCGGTTACTGTACATATTAAGCAGATGACCTCTTTTTGTTAGATTACACTAACTTTTCTTCAAATTTTAATACTTTTATAGGTATTTTAGTTAATTCCAATGTATTTTCTAAATAGTTTTGTATATTTATTTTATCAAAATCAAATAAAATTTTATGCTTCTTTTACTGGACATCGTCTGCTTGCCATAAGATCCTAATACTTCATTTACTGTGTGCCAATTTATACTGTATCCTATTTAAAAGAAGATGAAAAAATCTAAATTCAGAATGAATACCTCATATATATATGTCTATAAATAATTTCCTTGAATTTTCAATTATTTCTAGAGCCTTCAATAGCTTATATTTATAAGTATTCGATTGTTATCTTACATATAAGTTGAGTTAGAATTATAATTAGAATAATTTTAATTTTCTTTACTATAAAGGATGATAGAAGGATCTTTTTGTTTGTAATTTCAAAATTTATTTTGAGTCATTTATGATACGCAAGTCCTAAGCTTTGAATATAATTTTACAGGTATTCATGTATAGTATGCAAAAGAATTATTTAATTAAAATAACAAAGATATTACAAAAGTAAGGATTGTTATATTAAAAAATTTAAGAGTTAGTTCTACATATATGTATAATTTTTAAAATATATTAACTTATAGTTAATAAAAAATAGGCAGGAAATATCATTAACACAAAAGTATATGATCGAAATCAAAGAATAAAACCCGTTTTTGCCTGAGAGAATAGATGGCATTACTGCAGAAATGATAAAAAAGGTTATTATTGCTACATCCTTTATATAATTTCAATTCCTTAGTCAAATACCGTCTTCTTTGACATTGATTGATATGATCTCTCGTTGTACAAAATTAGGTAAAGGTTTAGTTCTAGAGATACGACAGTTACATTTATTTCATTGAAGAATAAATGTTTAAATACGTTTAATCTGATAAAAATAATATAAAAAAAGATATTTATTTTGTTAAAGTACAATGACAATTTTTTAAATCTTTTACAATACAAATTACAGAAGTGAATCATTACGTGTTAAAATTGATTACAACATGAGTAATGACTTTAAAAAGGACTGATGCATAATTTTTGTTAATATTATTTTAAAAATTTTCGAGACCAATCTTCGAATCTAAATTTGGAAAAAATAAATATTCCAATAGACTAAATTTTTAAATTACAAAATACACCAACCTTACATTTTTTTTCATTCTACTATATAATAATATTAGAATCACATTATATAAGAAATTATACAAAATATATAAAAACAACCTGCAATTATTACAGAAAATACAGAATAGATTACTAAAGATAATAAATAAAAAGACTTTTGTTCAAGATAATCCAATGAACTTGCAGCAATTATTTTAATTTTAAAGTTTAGTTTATAACTATAATATTTACCAAAAATATCCAAATATGTTAGAGATAAGAGCAGTTATATTAGAGCTATTAAGATGAATAACAAATTACCAAATGATCTTAAAACCTTGAATACAGGAAAAAGATCTAGAATTAAGTTAAAAAAATGGATCTACTCAAACATATAAGAACACAAGTTTGAATGATAATATATAAAATAAGAACAAATGAACATATTACTGTTATATATTGAACAAATTATATTTTTTGTTAATAAGGGACTTATGTTAGTCCTCGTAGTTTTAAGTATAAGTAGATCTATAAAAGATCTGTTATTTTAGTTTGTAAGGGATGTATGTAAATTGCATACACCAGATCTGCATACAGGAAATGTTATTTTCCTCTGTAGAGTTACTATGTAATGTAATGTATTTTACTCTGGTTTAATAAATAAATAAATAAATAAATAAATAAATATAAATTATTTTAACTTTGGATTCATTCCATTACTTCTAAAAATAATGATCGAAATAAGAAACAGAATTGTATTATAAGTTAAAATGTTTATTATAAATCAAAGCTTACATGTTATTTCATAGAATAACAATAGGTTGCACCTGAGAGCCAGAACACCGTTGTAATAGTTCTGTCGTACAATACAGTGCAATATTTTCCACTTTCCATTTAAACGATTCATTAGTTTCTTTTGCGCAATAAACGCAGTTTTCGCATTGCCTTGCATTCGCAAAATTCTTATAACTTATCACAATAAAACATCTTTCTTTCCGTCTTCTGCTATATTATTTTCCTTCTTTGTCTTTTCGCTCGTTTATACTTTATCTCCTCTTGCACATAAAATATCCTCAAAAAAATCTACTTTTTTTATAACTTTGAGCGACACATCAAAATTCTCGCTTGTCATGAATGTATATATAGCATATATATCATACGCATGACTTTTATAGGAATACAACCCCAGACGCATATATCGCTTTTTTTAATTAGATGCTTTAGAATCATTTACCAATAAGACGTGATCGATACTGAGAATAATAAATATCTGAAGGAAAAGTAACATAATATTATGATAATTATGCATACGATAGTAAATTGGAGGTAAATTAAAGTGACTCCGACACTCATTGATGAGCTGCAATTTTTTTGCAATCATCAAAGTTACGTAAGAACTAAGGACTACGCACAACCAAAAACAATGCTGAATAATTTTGTTGAAAAATTGAATAAACAATCAACTAAATTTAATTTTGCGAATCTTGCCAGCTGTGCATCGAACTTTTGTATACTAAAAGTAAATTAACGCATTCGTACATATATGGACGTAAAAGTCGAGTGCTTGTTTTTTCTCAATAATAAAACTAACGTTCGCAGAACAATGGCCCTTTCTATTCCAGTAAATTTCATTCGCTATTTGCTTTGTACAAAGAGAATGTGTAACAGCTCGGCGCAATTTCTTTAGTCAGAAGCTTCCATAAATAATCTACGAACAATTCGAACGATCGTTGAAGAAAAAATTCGTAGGCCCGTAAGCTCTCAGGCGCACGCAAATATTCGTAAGGTTTATCGTAAATGCACGAGTTGAGTTTTTAGTAAGGAACAGAACGAAGTATACTCAATTACTTTCAAAACAACTTTTTCTTTTCTACACCTCTTTATGAAATACGTATTCTATATAAATATTCTTTTTATATTGATTTGTGTATCTTAAATTTTTCTTTATTCTGGGAACTTTACAGAAAGGCAGTAAATTACATTAAATGCAATTTTGATATTAATCCGCTACTCAACATTCTTATAGTTTCAAAACTAGTAGGCAGAATATTGGTTAATCTTAAAATTTTATTAGAATTCACATCCTTTTGAACTGTTAAGTTCTTAAATTGTAAAATTTAAGGTTAAAAAAAATAAAATAATACAAGTCATGAATCGCTTTACCACAAAATATCGAGATACAAAAGCATCGTAGGCAAAACAATAGAAATATAATAAATTGTATCAATAATCGATTATATAGAATAAATTTTTATTTCTTCTTTTAGAAAGTTATCTCTGATTACAATATTTTAAAATCAAATTCAACAAGTAAAATGTTAATTTACTTATGTTAAATTGTTTCTAAGTAATTGCGTATGATCGTGCCGGTCGAGGACGCAGAAGGTGACAATTTAGCGTATCACAATGAACAAATTAAGCCGTCGAAGCGCACTTTTTTTGCATCGCATATTTTATTCTACTCGAATACATAGGCTTTGAAATATATTTTTTTTTTGTTAGTATAAGTACTTTAAACTAACAACTTTGAATTTGAATTTGACATCGACCGCATGGTGAAGAATTGCACGAACTTTTTTTATCGCGTGCATCGCTCTAAAAATTCCTAACGATAATGGCGATGCGAGTGATTGTGTCTACGACCTATCAAGGAGAGGGCAATGACATCGTCACCCTCGCACCACTCCAAATAATACTCTCGTACAATAACTTAAAAATAAATAAGATTTCTTTCCTTTTTTTAAACTTTCTTCCTTTTTTTCATTTATTAGCACGTTTGCGAACAGAATAGAAAGGCTTTTTGTATTATGCGCTACGATGAATACAATGCGTACAGCTCGATGAATGCGGCATATCATTTTTCTTCGGAAGCATTCACCGAAACATAATAATGTATTTATAATAATGTACGTAAAATAATAAAAAAAAATGACAGAATGTCTATCAAATACTGACTCTCACTCTCACTCGTTCTCTTCTCATTCTCACATAATCTATAATATATAATGCGATTCTCTTTCGTTATCGGCTGAAGTAAAAGTTTGTCAAAGCACTTGTTTTCTTTTTGCACTGATTCGCTAACACACTGGTCTTCGTCGCTCGGTAAGTAGGATATGTGTATGTGTGTCTAATGAGCATCTTTGCAAATGTAGCATTCATCGCGTTAAAAATGGGGAGCGGGATTAAGGGGGGTATCGGGTAAGAATCAAAGATTTTTAAAAAGATCATGTGTGTTCAGCCTTGAAATTTTCATTTTCACTTCTATGCATCCTGCTTTGAATTTCGACGTCCTCGGTACACTTGTATTGGCCGGAAGTTCCTTTTTCTTCGCTCTCGCCGCTTGGCTGCTGCCATTTTTTTTTTAAAGTCGCTGGAATGTGCCGCGTGTGTGTATGTGTGTGTTTTAATGGTGAATATGTGAGTGAGTGCGCACGAATTTGAAGCAGTAATCCACGCATTTTGCACTTTGGTAGGGCCGGACGTCACGGACGGCGTTTCCATCGCTCCTGTACGAGCTGTGTGCCGAAACGCCGCGGAGTCCTTCGCCAGATATATATAATCACGCTGTAGCTGATTCGAGTGAATTCGGTTTGTCCTCTCTTTCTCTCTCTCTCCCTCCCTCCCTCTCTCTCTCTCTCTCTCTCTCTCTCTCTCTCTCTATCTCTTCCTCTCTCTACTGGGCGCGGACCATGTGCTTGCGGTCCTGAAACAGAAAGAGGGTAAAATTTTTTTTGCTAGCGAAACATCGAGTTGCTCGTCAAGAATCTCATGTCTTTGATCAGTTTGGCCAGGACTATGGCAAAAGCTTGTTTTCCCGTAACAGTGCCTTGATCGAGAAAATATAAATATTATCGTTAAAATTATTTTTATCAGGTTCTATATGTGATATAATATGTTATATAGTTCATTATTTTAAAAATAGAAGCAATTTAAAAAGTCATAAAAGCGTTCACTAGAAAAGATTATATTTTGATGACTAATACTGCAAGGTGTTATTCAAAAACTGTTTATTTGCACAATATTGCGAAAGTTTATTATTTCATAAAAATGTTTTACAACGTGCAATTATTTTGATTTCATAGGATTGAAAAAAATTCGGTTACCAAGAAGTTTAATAGGAAGTATTTATTTAATAATGTCAGTTACACCAAATGAAATTTCATCAAAAACCTAAAAATCGAATTAAAGATTTTTAAGGAAATGTACATAGTAAAAGAAATTCATTGTTTTAAACATTCTTTTTCACGATAGTCCTTTAAATTTTTAAACAATTTTAAATAATTTCACATATGTGTACAACGTAAAAAAACTTGTATCGTATTTTTCAAAGACACAAAATTGGCAAAGCGGTTGACATTGTGTTATTAAAAGAAAGTTATGATGGTACAAAAGATATTTCGGCAGACGCATGACAAAAATGCTCATTGTATATGGAAAGATATTTTGTCTGGTTAATATAATAATAAACAACACATTAAAAAAGACAGTGAAAACTAAAGTCAAATAACAAATAGTGATAATTTTTCAAAACTAAAGACACGACAAGCTGCAAATATTAATAAAAGTCACATTGATACGGTAACAATCTGTGTTACTCAATAAAGCTTCCTGATTTATTTTCTTTCATTCAGTTCATTCAATATATCAAAACTGCGCATTCTACGTTTACAAAATAAATACATTCTCTTAACTAGTGTAAATGTCCTGATTATTGACCATGAATCAACTCTATTTATTTTAAATAAAAATTTCTATAAAATTATGCAAAGCATAGAGCAATACAAAATAATCAAAAGCAAACAAATTAAGTTGAACTAAGTGACAGAAAAGCTTGTGATTTCAAGAGAAGATTTCATTGTACTACAGATGATGCATTGTCAATAATTCGGATCTACAACTTGATATGTGTATGCAACATCAAGCCTAAATGTTTACAAAAAAGAAAACGAGATTTCGAAATGAAATTATGCAATCTACAGTGTGTACGCACCTTTTTAATCAGCCCAGACTCACTGCTTCGCTCTTCGGTCGAACCCATCGATCCACAAATATTTTTTTTGTCTTATCAATATTGTTTCGTTTTTTTTCTAGCTTCGAGCGCCCGTTTATACTAAGGTTCGAGTTACAGAGGACTTGAGGTGACGGAACGACAACAGACAATGGCGACGCATACATCCAGGGTGATTAAACATAGGCATTTTCAATTATGATAAATGTTAAAACACAAATAACGTGCGAGGAGGATTAAAATTTCAACATATATAATAGTAAAACGCAATGGACTTTATCTACTTAAAGTAATTAAGATAAGGGTAAACTACACTGAAATAAACTCTTGCTTTCAGAAAAATTTTGAAGCAATTTACATTATTTCTACTATGAACTTATTATAGCACAGTTTTCGAACAATAATGATTATATACAAATACAAAACTAAGCACTATGTTTTATATACTATACATGTAAATGTATTTTTTTGTCATTTGTTTTTTGAGGATTTTTTTATTAATTTTTTGTTAAGAAACGTTGAATATAGATAAGTTATAAATCCTCTAACACTGTTGTTCTTAATTAAAACCTTGTATCTGAAATTATTATGCCTATAAAACAAAATTTAACTTATTTACAAACCAATATTTTTTTCCTCAAATTTCTAAATTAAATTATTCAAAGAGTATAGATTTTCAAACTAGCGCTCATAAACAGTAACATTTATAGCAAAACAATTAACCTAATCTTATGAATACCTACCAACAACGTTAAAAATATTACAACCACAAATGATAATTATTTTACATATCTACAATAAGACAGCTTCTAATTATCTACTCAATAATTGAAATCAATATTTTTTACAAAAGAAAAACCTCAGTGTAGTTCACCCTCAAGAATATAGACAGAAGAAAATGATCTTTTTAAAATATACAGTCGTATATTTAATTAACAAATACAAGTTTTACAAATTTCACTATCTATATTCTTAATTATGCGATTTGTGTAATTTGACTTTCAGCAAAGTCTTTTATTTTCATTTATCACGCAACTATATTTACAATTATGCTACTACGGTGATCGAATAAGGCATGTCAAATGCGCTTATGTAAATAGGTATATGCAACGATATATATATATAAAAAACGAACCTTCGTTATAAAATAATTTATTCATCCATTTTTTTATATCGTTAAGGCACTACTTCAATTTCTTTCTTATACTTCGCGGTGCGTAAATAATAAGGTAAAACAAGTATAGACGGTTCGCAGATGTGAACTCTTGGAACGACGTAATATATATATAATATATCGCATACAATTGTTGTCCTATCTATAGTAATAACACAATAATAGTATTCGGTGCTTTTAATTAACAAAAAAAAAAATTAAAAAAAATAAAAAAAATAAACAAATTACCTTATTTATATAGACAAAAAATATTTTACAGAGCACCTCGAACTATAATGTATACTTCTGAATTAGGCCAAGTGTAGGTAAGGCTGATCAATTCTATGGTTATCAATGACGTGTGTAATTTTTCATTTACTTGAATACGATGAATAATTAGTTGTGTTAAGGATGATCGAATCTATGAACCACAATATTTTTATCATAAAATCTTGTAGTCTTGAAATCCCGCTACGCTGCTTCTAAAAAAGAATCAAAATACTCTCTTAAAAGCTTCATATTAAATGCAACGCCGAGTTCGAGCAGCTCTGTAAATTTTTCAAAATGTGCGCACTGAGAAATTAATCACGAAGTAAGGTTAATAATCTGCAACAAAAAATCAATTCATAGTCGTCGTGCATTCTCTCTCTCTCTCTCTCTCTCTCTCTCTCTCTCTCTCTCTCTCACCCTCTCTCTCTTTTCCTTCCTTAATTAGTTTCTTAATAACACAATCATCACATAGTATCTTCTCCGGCAAGGAAAGAATTCATTCGGAAGACTTCGACCTCTATCAGCTCGCGTATATTTAAAAATTAAAAAAAAATCTTTTCACGGACTCATTCTTTCAAACCATCGCTTCACTTTTTCAGTTTTTCTTTTTCACAAAGAGTAAGAATATAAATTTAGAAACGCCTTTAACAAACATTTTTTCAGGAACCGTCTTAAGTATGATAAATGCCTTTTCTACTATGCGAAATATACTATATTATGATGTAAGTTTTCTTCTCTATGACTTGCTGATGCGACTCTGCACTTTGGAGCTCGCAAAACTACAGAATCGGTTTTTTATATACCTTATTGCACGAACAGTCTCACGGATTTTTTGCAATTAAAATAATTGGAGGTCAAAGCTCAAAGATAACTGCTCAAGACCAGCGTGAACTCATTTTCTAAAAAAACGATCTTGATTGAAATCTGAGAGACGTTCGTGCGACATTGCATAATCTCGCGGCACAAGGAATTTAATCGTAAATCTTGAGATTTTGCATGGTTCAGCGGCACAATAGGATGATCACACTAGCTTTTACAGGACTTGCTGGGTCCTTGTTTCATTTTACGTCAAGTTTTATTAAGACTCTTTTAAGCTTGCTTCGACTATCGCGATAACTTTCGACCAAAGCGAGGAACCTACTCGATTTCTGCTGATCAATCGCAACTTTTTCAGGTACAAATATTTGTCTAAATTGGCTTGATTTTCGCATTGAACAACAGTATAATATCAACAATTATTTGTGGATTTATCACAATCTTTCAAGTATTTTGGCATACAAGAACTGTAAAAAAATAGTATTGATGAAAGAAAATAATCAGTAAACAAGCATTTAATTATTTTATTATAATTACAATAGTTTACTAAAAATTGCATGTTGTTTTACTCTCCAACTGGTAAAATATTGTTATCCTTTATTGTATAGTTGAAAGTATAAAGTCACACATTTATAATGAGATTTTTATTGAAAACTTTTTATATTAACTTCAAAATTTCGTTTTTATAGTCAGATTAAAAATAGAAGATACTGTAATTTTGTCTAACTACATTCATATTTTTGTAATCATTATTTTCAAATTCTAAGTCACGTTTTTCAAAATTGAAAAAAAAGTAACAATAAAAATAGAGTAACAAAATTTCAATACTGCAAAAAGGAAACAAGATTGTATCTAATATTTCTAATACGCAAATGTATGTAAAGTTGTCATTAACTGAATAAATTCAAACCCTAAGTGTATAAAATATTAATCACAATAAAATCATATATATTGAATAAGCTAGAAATTTTTCTTGTTTGAGTATCAAAATAGTATAATCTGGTATCTCGTATTATACGCCTATATCATATGAAAAAGGATGTTAACAAATAAATCATTGTTAACAGAATTTCTGTACCTCCTATTATTAAGGGAAAGTATAAGTGCTACTTTATCGACTTATTTACTTATTTAAAACATCATGATTTATAAAAATGTATATTTTTCATTCATTTTTTAAATTTGTGAACATATGAACTATATCTTAGTAAATGCATTATTTATAAAATAACTAAGGTATGATAAAAATAATAATGTAAAATTAAATCATCTATATATTGTAGTATAAACGTGTATAACATTAACCATGCAGTATACTTATTGTGTGTATTATGTCAAATGAATAGTAAAATGCAAATAAGCTTAAAAATTATATACCAGTTTTGCAGTTGTCATTATCGATAAAGTAGCTATTACTCATTCGTTAAACATAACAGATGTGCACCTTCAATTTTCATAGCATCATTTCACTCTAACAGACTAATACAACACCTATATGGAAGCAAAAATCTCTACAGGATCAGCATCGAGAGTTTCATCGCTTTGGTAGGAAAGCAAAACAGCAACTGAACGAACCGAATACTGCGAGGCCTCAACGCGACGGAGACACAATAATGAAAGATCAGAATTAAAAATTAAAATAAAAAAAAAAAAATAGTTAATAGTACAGTAGTATAAAAGGAGAAAGCGGCTCCCTACGTAGAGGGATGTATCCCTAAAACGTGAAAGATCTTGTTTTTAAAACCAGGTTTGTTAGGACTAGCGTCGTGATGGCCGGACTGTCCTTCGTGCATCAGCGCCCTCTGTACCATTGGCATGGAGCCCTTTTGTTGTAGATCGATCGAGTGTGTTGTGTGTGCGGTTCCGAATCGATCGCAGAACGGGACGCCCGGGACAACGAAACAAAGAAACAAAAAAAGAAAGAAGAAAAAAGGATAGTAGACGAACTAATGGGTTGGTTGGTTTTGATTGTTGTGGTAAAAAAACTTGTGTGTGTCTCTGGTATGGGTGTATGTACTCATTTTTGTACTACATGCATGCGGTGCGATATATAATATATATATATATACTATTTATGCTAAAAACGATTATAAATATTACTCGTACTGACATCAAATTAATACTGGTAATAAATAAGATTAACAAAAAGAGTAAGGTAGTTATTTGGAATGCTTTATACATGTATGAGGGCGAGGGTGTGATATCTCAATGTTATATAGAAAACACCCAGAGAGTTTATCAACGTGGACTCACCTCGTCGTGCTGTTCGTGTTCGCTGTTGCTCAGACTTGTCCTCGAGCCTCGGCGATTCGATCCCTTCTCCACAACCAGGATCTGCGAGACCTTCGGCTGATTCACTAAAACCAGAGCCTGTGAACAAGAGAAAAAGGTCGTTAGTTTAGTTGGCGCTTGGTGCTTACTCGCAAGGATACAGACGAGTGAAATTCAAAGGATTCATGCTTCGACAAATCGCTTTTTTTTACAGATACGCGCATGCTTGAGAGAGTAGAAAGTTGCACATTGAGAGAATAAGATTATTTTTAATTGTATTTAAAGATTATTGAGCAACGATAATTATAGTAATTTACACCCCTACGCAACTCAACTAGAAATCCATTTAAAACCCTTGAGCTAAATAAAGAAATAATGTAATTGAATAAATATCTTATCAGATCATACTACAAACGTTGACTGTTGTAATGTTGGTAATGAAAGTAGAAGTAAAGTAATATTGGCTTTCTTTTTCCTTTTTGATTTGGAAACCTTAATTAATATTTAATTAATTAATACTACTTAACTTTCAGGGTATTTTTCTTACAGACCATATACATTTTATCCATTAAAAGGATCACACTTTGCCATAATAGTTGAAGATATAAAATGTAATAAAAAATGTGTCTCCCTTCAAAAGAATTCCAGTTAATACTAGAATCCAATATTTCAAGTTTAATTTTAAAAACAAGAGTATATGTATAATATTATACAAAAACTATATCGGACGAAGAGACCAAAATGTGATACCCGAATCTCTAAGCTTCAGTTTCGTGATAATTCTTAGAAGAGACATGTACCTAGGCGTAAGAACATGTGAATTTTACGATGGAAACATTATTTTTGTCGTTAAACCCCTCCATAAGGGTGTGTGGGCCTCTGAAGGTGTGAGAATCCTTATATAGCGTCCAAAACTATGTTTCTACAAATTCCTGTTCTAAAGGTAATTTTAGATGTAATAATATATCTAAAGTAATAAACAACTCAGCATTACAAAGTTTATGCCTTGTTACATCTAAAATCACCTTTATAACAGGAATTTGTAGAAACATAGGGCATTCGGAGCGAAGTGTCACGTGTTGGTCGCTATATTAGGATTCTCATCCCTTTGGTGACGCACACCCTCAGTGAGGGGTTCAGCGACAAAAATAATGTTACCATCTTCAAATTTACGTGTTCGTGAAACTGAAACTTAGAGATTCGAGTGTCACATTTTGGTTAATTCGCTCGATATAGGTTAATCTGTCAATCGAATCTCAATGTACCAAAAAAATTGGATATAATCAATTATGGAGTTCATAAACAAATTTATCAATTATTTAATTTAAAAAAAAAAAATAACTAGACATTGTGCACTGAAATATCATACATTGCAAGAAATAATAATTCATAATATAATCTACAGTGTTAGTTCATAACATTATTAATTTTCTTTAAAACGTAGGTTAATGAAGTTATTTGGTTACCCATCTGTTTACTTATCTCTCAATGTGACTATTACTATAATACAACATATATATATAAAAGATGAAAACTAATTTACACATATAAAGAAAATAAGAGTAGATTGTAATGATTTTCCGTAATCTTTGTTGTTCCTCTAAAATTAAGAAAAGAATTAAAATCGATAAATTCTTTTAATACTTATGTTTAACTGTATTTCAAATATTAGTAAACTAATTTATAGGTACTAAATAAGAATCAAGTGTTTCAATAATAATTATTATTTCTCCAACGGAAATCAATGCAATCTACTACTTAAAAACATTATATTACAACAAATGAGCATGCTAATATCTACAAAACGCAAACTTGTCTGTTTCAACTTAAAATTGATAATTTATACCAACAACGAAATTCAAATACTTCGTAAACGTATGCCACAAAAGCTTATATAACATTTAATCAATTGCAGACATAAAATTTTATATTTCATATCAAATTAAAGTTTTATTTTTAATACGTCAATACCATATATAATAATTTGACAATAAACTCAAATCAACAGTTTTACAAATTTCACGTGTCTGTATTCCTCATTACTGAAATAGTCACTTTCACTTAAAATATATTATGGAAATTACCTTTAAAATTTTGAAAATTTAACATATTTTTTTACTTTTGACGATATCTTCCAAGATAATAACACTTTCATAAAATTAGTTTTAAATTGATGTTATAAATAAAACATTAAGTCAAAATAAAAATGTAACTGAACGTAAATTTTTAAATCAAAATAAAAAATTAAATTATTAAAATTGTTTTGAAACCAAAATTAAATAAAAAATTTATTTGAAAAAGAATTAAAAAATATGTTTGTTGTAAGGGTTGTTTGAATTTTAATTTTTTATTATCTTTATTTAAATACCAATTTATTTCTTACTGCTTTGTTTTTTGCATTATTTCGTTGTAACAAATATTTTTTACGCAGTACTATATCGACACAGGTTTCAATTTATTGTAAATTTAACTTTAATATAATTATTTATATATAATTTGGTACGCAGGCCTTTTTGCTACATATATTTATTTATATATATATGTATATATATATAAATTTTTTTGCAATCGAGTGGCGATATGAAATTACAAAATATACAAAAAATCGAGCAATCTCGAACTTGTAACACTGAAAAAATAAGAGTTCGAAGCATTCTAAAACGATGTTAAACCTTTTCGGACAGTCTCTCATTTGTATTTTTCAGTCACAAAATTGTCTCATTATAAAAAGTGGCGAAAAGTCCGAATAGATTAAATATGATGACTCATAGAACGCATTACATGGAGCATACATTCTGCACTTTCACATTTGGCTTGTCACTCACCTGCTGGACAAGCTGCTTGTAACAACAAAAATGGAGGCATTTTTTGTTAGCAATCATTCGTATCAGCATACAATGATTTAAATGAATTTCAAATGTCATGAAATTTTAAAGATTGAACTGAATTAATTGACAATCTTAAATTTTAATTTAAAATCATATTATTAACTCTTATGAATAAAATTAAAGAGCAGACTCTACCTCTCTTCGTGATCGAATTGCACAGTCTTCCAACGTCTCGGCCGCCTCATATTTTCCTTGTCTTCGATATAGTGCACCGAGGTTTTTAAGTGTTGTATTAAAAGTGGGCGAGTCGACCTTTGCCGCCTTGTGCCAGCCGCCATATTCGCCATATGGAGCATTCTCCTTGTGTTTGTGTTTATTCTCCTCTCGTTCTTCCGCTACCTGTTATGTGCATTTTATAAAATGTTAATAAATTTATATTTAATTATGTTTAATTAAAATATATTAATTATATCAATCAATAAAATAATTATTAAATTTTTACTTATTTTTTTAGTTACTAAAGCTTACATAGTGCAGAAGACTTTAAGATATATAATTTTATTACCAGATAAGAAAATAATCACCTTACAAAGGTATAGCGTAAATTATTTATTTAAATATTGATTTCATTCAAGCCTACAATACTCTTTGAAATTTTTTTTTTCAAATTAAAATATTACCATTGGTGACGTAGGTGATAGCAACAGCCTCTATTAAAAATATTGTACATTATGAAAATCTAACCTGCCAAATAGGTTTGTTGTCGCCGTCGATAGCACCGAACTCCCTTTCGTGAGCCCTTGTTAGCACTTGCTTGTAAAGCACTTCGGCATCTTTATACTTTCCTTGCTTGAGGTAACAGGAGGCTAA
The DNA here is from genome assembly GCA_900490015.1 of Megastigmus stigmatizans. Classification (NCBI taxonomy): domain Eukaryota; kingdom Metazoa; phylum Arthropoda; class Insecta; order Hymenoptera; family Megastigmidae; genus Megastigmus; species Megastigmus stigmatizans. The sequence goes on along the minus strand of UELV01134518.1, from coordinate 11,858 downwards.
GTTGTTTTTCGTCTTAGCGACGTTAGGATCGTCGGGTCCCAGCTTTGCTTCATAAATTTCCAAAGCTCGCTGGTAATATCGCTCGACCTCTTCGTACTTGCCCTGGTTCTGGCAGAGCAGCGCAAGATTATTGAGCTGTTTAGCGACATCCGGATGATCTCTGCCGAGGACCTTTTCACGGATTTCCAGTGCTCGCTTGCAGAGTGGCTCGGCTTCCTTGTATTTACCTATGATTAAAATCAATTGTTAATAAATGCCGCTAAGAACGAAAACTATATAAATATAAGTACAGTTTGCATACGTTAATGTATAATAATAATATTCCAAGAATACGTTTTTGAAAAGTTTTAGTCAGTTTTCTAAAGCAATCGCTTCTTAATAAGTTATGAATATTCTTTTTTTTCTATTTACTGTCAGCACTGTGTGTACCCAAGAATCAATATTTTTTGTTAACTAACGAATATTTCCTTTACCGATGCCCGCACACTCGATAAAAATATTGTAAATTTCCATAAAACGATTACTTGCTCAACGTAAAACCGTGAAAACGCCATGACTTTTTCTCAGAAAATATACTTGCCTCGTTTTCCATAAAGGACGGCGAGATTATTGAGTGTGGCGGCGACTGCCGGATGATTCTCCCCCAGGGTCTTCTCCCTGATGGCTAGTGCATCGTTTAGCAGATTCGCTGCCTCCTTGTATTTGTTCTGGTCCCGATAGACCAGGGCGAGAATGTTGAGCATCGTCGCGACATCGGGATGGTCGTGGCCCGAGGTCTTCTCGAGGTCCTCGAGGGCTTGCTTGCAGAGTGGCACAGCTACCTCGTAGCGGCCCTGGCTCGCGTACTGGATCACCAGATTGTGGAGGGTGCGCAGTCGCGCCGGTATCTCGTAGCCGGCTGTCACCTGCTGGGCGAACTGGGACGGTGGCGTCGGTGACATGGCTGAAAAAACATTTGGTTCTTCCGCGTTACGCTTTATTACGTCAACTAAGTTCGAGTTGAGTGTCGGTGCGAATGCTTTGTATAATCGGTGTGTTGCCTAAATTTCAGGCCGTTTCTGTATGCTGTCGATTCTCATTTTAATGTACGTATAGAAAGTTTTTATTAGGAAATTCCAGCAATATGAAAATGAATATCGTTGTACGCGATAAATATGAGCATTAGACAACCGAGTGTCATTAATAATTTTTCAATCTTTATAATGTACTTTAGAAATTCAAGTTTCATTCCACTAGGTATAGTTCAATTTTTTAATCAATGTTTTAATAAACCATGTATTATGAACTTTACATGATTACGATACGATTATGATATATCAAGAAAACATTGAGATAAAAGGTTGCATAAGTAGAAATAATATTACAAACATCGAGAAGAAATAAAAACTTATGAAGAATACAAATTAAGAAAATACATCAATTGTGTTTAGTAGAGCTGCTTCGTATTCGATATCAAGTGTAATAAATAATAATTATTGTGCAAGTCGATAGATAATTAATTATGATTATCAACACTATTAAATTAACCATTAGAGCCCATTTACCTCTACATTTGTATTATAATTACTATATAGTTATAATTACTTAAATAATTTAAAGTTCTAATATAAAAATAATTTAAATAGTTCTTTAAAAAAGACCTAGGTACCAAAAACAATATTTAAAAGTAAAAAATTAGATGGCCTTGTTCAATAAAAGATAATTTTTTACTTTTAAATATTGTTTTTGGTACCTAGGTCTTTTTTGATTATCCGGCTAAACTTAACTTTTATAAATACACCAAAAATTTCCCAGATATCTACATTGTTACTCACGAGATCCAGACATGCAAATTCTGGATTTTCTTGAAACTTACCTTCTGTACAAATAATAAGACCCATGTATCGGCGTTTTAATGAATAGGCCTTGGATACCAAGATATTCACCACTCCTTATGCACTAATGCATAAAATCCATATGAATTGGTTAATATCTTTAAAACTAGGACTCATTCAGAAAAACGCCGAAACACGTGTCGCATTATTTTGCACAATGATTAATCCCTAAGAATTTCAAGAAAATCCAGAACTCGCATCCCTGATCATCTCCTTGTCAGTACCAAATCTAAAAGAGTGCAATCGGTAGAAATAGTGCGTGTTTCGGTGATCAAATCAAGATCGCTAGGAATAATCTAAAGAAAGTTAACACCCATAAGCATTCACCAAGGACACTTGGAAGAGAAAAGAAAGGTAGCGTCTACATACACTTACTGTTTCTTTCCTCCGCATCGTCGTCTGGGAACAGATCGACGACCGGATCGTCCTTAGGTCTATCCTTGGCATTCTCGTCGTCCATCGGTGGATCCGGATCGTACTGCCTCATACTGGCCATAAACTCTAAATGCCTCTTTTCCTCTTCCAGTTGTGCCACCTGTCGATAAATATATAGTTTAATTAATTCGTTGGATGAAATATTACAACACTCCAACTACTGGCTGCTATGTTTAACCGACTAATATTGGACGTTTTTAATTTGTATCAGCCATGCTAATTTCTTTTAATTCAAATTATCTTTAGAGTACTACTAAAAGATTAAATTAATCATAAATAATTGATAACTTATATTTGCGTAGAAAATTTGAAATAAAACCGAATGCTTTCGCTCTTTTTACATGCACTTATATAGATTATTGTTCATAATCCTCAGCCAATAAATGATTTGATTCAATATACCACCGGCTCTAACAAATAAACTTTCTTTCTACACTGAAAAAAAGTTTAGTAGCACCAACGGCTTAAAATTGATTTGTCGATAAGAAAAATCATGGACTAATACAATTTAATTCTATGATCGAGTCATTCTTTCTCTCAATGCAGAGCCAGGCTTTTAAGAGCAACGCACGCTTTTAATCGGAATAGATTTAGTGATGTTGAATTTCCACGAAGCACATCTATACTCAATATCACAAAATCCAGGATTCCGCAAAAAAAGGTTTGCAGTCCAAAGCCGATGAAAGTGCAGGTGTTGAAAGTGCCGTACCGCCTGTTCGCTGGCCTGCAGCTTCTGTTGGGTACCGGCGAGCTCGTCCCTGAGCCACGCGTTCTCCTGACAGAGCCTCCTGACCTGTGTCCTCAGCTTCTGCTTCTCCGCCTCCACCATCTGTAGATGGCTGGCCAATGCGAGCATCACCTGTGCCTCGCCCAGTCCCAGCTCGATCATCTCGATGTTCTTGGTGACGAGGCCCGCTTTATCGCGGGTCGACTGCTCCTGGGTCTGTAGGCCGCTCAGGAGGCCGCTGTGCTCGACCCGCAGCGCCTCCAGGCCCTGAACGATAGTCCGCGCCCCGGCTATTATCTCTTCCTGCGTCATGGCCGTCATTCTACCGATGTGCTCGATTTTTTTGCTGCAACCGACAGAGACGCAAATCATTAGTGAGTTTCGGATTAGTTTTAGATTAATTTGGATGGGAATTGTTTAACCAATATATTGGCTGGTTTTTGATCGAACCAATTGAGAGTTGAATGTGCAGTTTTTTGTTGTTTTATTCACAGAAAGACGAAATCTATCGTAGGCATTATGGGTAAACGCCACATGGATGGATTTAAAATATGATAAATAAGCAAATTATGATCTCCAGCGAATGTTTAAATAAAGTATCGATTCATATCGAAATTTTAGTACGATTATCAGCAAACCAATTTATGTTTGTGTACAGAAATCGCACAATTTACAAACCTGCTTTGACGTATAATTTTAAATCATTATTTTAAATTTTATAAAATGATAACAGACGACGACGTTACTGCAATGATTTCGATCTTTTACTCTTACACTTAAAAACGTAACCAATAATCGATAATAACAAAAGTAATTATTACGTTTAAACAAAATCAAAAGTATAAAAGTATCTAGAATCTAAACTAACATGTAACGCTTAAGTGCAATAATAACAAAGGTCTACTTGGAAAAATCAACAATCGTAAAAGAACAACGCCATTAATCGATCGGTGTGTCGCAACAGGAATTGTACCATCCTAACCCTGATTATATTAAAACACCTCAGTATCAGTCCTCTAACCATAATCTAACCCCATATTAACGTCGCTTACCACAAAGCAGCAACAGTCACTAAGCATCCTCAAACCTCATATACCCGCACCATCCATCCTTAATAATACAACCAAACTGCAGAAAAGCGCCAGAGACGTTTATATGCTCCGAAAAACCGGCACGTAGGTACTCGGAAAGGCAGACCAAAAGAGAAACGTGAAAAAAAGCTACAGCATCAGCGTCTAGACAGACTCGCGTGGCTTCACACACACACACACGCACACGTCAACCGAGCCCAATGATTTCTTTCTCTCTTCTGTGTGTTTTGGGAGAGGATTTAATCGGGAGTCGAACTTACCCCATATCAGGGCCGCGTCGCGTAATGCTCAACACCAGACATACGACCGAAAGATCCCCTCGCCTTTGCCACTCTCTCTCTCTCCTCTGCTCCTATCAATAAGTGCGCGCATGCGCCGATCTAAGCTGCGAGGGAGTCGCGCGCAATAGTTGCTGCCGATGTATATATGGGGAAAACGCGGCGCGGGGGTCACGTGAAAATTCGAGAAAAGCGGGGAAAACGCGAGGAGAGCGCTGGATCGATATACAAGCGATGCAAGTATGTACAGCGCTGGTGGTTCTCTTTGCGACGTTGCACTTTTTCACGCAATCGAGATGCGAGGTGCGTGCGTTTGGCGCGTTTTAACGAATCAACCACTGGTTTAGAGATTTATGGTTGGATTATAAGGTTCGATGAGAGAAACGAGGTCATAAGGTATGGCACGGTAACGAGTATTCCGATAAAGATTTCTGTTTTGTATATACGCTGTCATAGCATATGGACTTTTAAAGCAAATGTGCTGAATAATGGAGAGAAATGCAAAGTAGAATCAATTCAATTATGACGTCTTCTATTTATCTGATTTCCGGTTATATCTTTGGAATTATTTTATTTCGAGCTCGTCAATATAGAAGATAACGGTAAAAATTTTTTTTGAGAACTTGCAATTTTTCGAATACATCGATATAAAGCTTTTGCACTTTTTATATATAACAATCGTCAACAAAAGGCATTCTGGTCAGTGTCCAAACATTAATTGTTCAAATCGCGCTGAAATATTACTTGAACAATGGACTATATTTTATTTTAAATGCATATACATTAAATGACTTAAATGCTTACTAAATTTGAAAATAAAATAATTCACGTTAGGTATATTTACTATGTAAAAATGAAATTATTGGCAATGTCCTTTCTTTCATTCGTTGTTTTGATTGTCTCTTTCGGCCAAGCATCGCAATAACAATAAAAGAAACACAAAGTGGCAATTAACGTCACTCGTGATTTCTGCTGCAATCATCATTCAGTTATTATAAACATCTACTAATACAGTACAAAAACTATATTATTAAATATATAAATAAAAAAAATCAACAAAACCAGTATAAAAAGAAATGTAAAAGAGAGATAAAGATTTTCAAAGTATATACTACGAACGAACTTAGATTAAATTTAAATTGTATTCTTTATATTTCTTGGCGTGTCGTGTGCGCAAAGTAGTAAAACCAAATTTCAATTTAAATTATAGAAAAAGAGTGTTCGCCAAAAAGATCCCGAGAGCAGAAACAATTCTGCTCTCTGCGGACAGCGCCGCAGAGTGAAACCATGAAAATGCAATTCTCACCCGAAAAAAAAGAGCAAAAGAAAGGATCAATCGAGCCTCGAAACTCCCTTATATACGCAAAGAAACCGCATATATACGAAAAGCTCGAGCGAATCCTCCTTGGCAACGGCTCTCCGTCGACGCGGCGTAACTTCTTGGCGCGCGCGCGCGTTTACCAGTGCGTTTCCATGGCGTGTGCAGCAGAGGAGGAGAGAAGAAGCATATATATATACGTATATCCTCCTCCTCTTGCGCCAGACGCTCCTTGACCTCGAGCCTTTTCTCCGCAGGCGTATATAATTTCCTTGCTACAGCAGCGGAAAAAAAGGGTCTCGGAGCGGCGCACAAAGGGCTGCTCACACTCTGCACATAGGACGATGTAATCCGGCTTTGCCAGGACGCGCATAATGTATGCGTATGCGTAGCGCCGGTGTCTTGCGCGCGACAAGTGCATATGCACGGAATCTAATTGGTCAATTATCCGGCCGCGTGTGTATGAAGTATCTGTTGTTTTATTAAACGCGTGCAGCAGACGCGCGTTTATAGACGATAATTTATCCCAGTGGAGCTGCAGAGTGAATTTTCATGGGCATGTATATATATATATATACGATGAGATCGTAGAGGATGCAGTTGACAATGAATAATTCAGTATAGGTGAGGAATCGAAGATGAACTTGTAAGATGCGGGGGTATATCGCATGTAAACGAGTTCGGAGACGAGTAAATTGCATCGCTCGAGTCATGCACGACGACGGAGAACCAGAATTTCTTCTTTGTGCCTTTTTTTTCATTATACTTTGACTCGTGCAGTTCGCCTTAATTTCTCTTCGACGTCGTGAATGCAGGCGGCGGAGCGGAACATTTTAAATTAAGTATGGCACAAGGTGGAGTGGAATTTTAAAAATTGTTCGCACATTATTCCCTTTGCAGGTTGGAGCGTATATTCCGTAAACAGAATGTACAAAAAACACTTATACGAACGCGGCAGTCATTAACCCTTTCATGTCCGAGGAACGTTACGTCCCACCTGTACACATAGATATTCTTGAGCTTTTTCGAAAAAATTCCGATATCGATGTGTGCAGCGCTGGGTTCATTTCCTCGTCAGAAGTTTAGCTGCTGCCACGTTATATCATTGAGTTCGGGGAAAGAAATAAGAAGCTTCTGTATATGGATACATAATTTTACTATTGATTATACGAGATTTTCTTTGAATGTGGGTCAAGAATAGGAAATTCGATTGTTACTATGCGGTTGCCATGAAAACTGAATAAGGACGACACTGATTGTATTGTAGCAACATGCTGAACATATTTTCGCATAAGTTGTTAAGAATAGAAACTATATCAATTGATTAATCTTCCATTAAAACGGAAAATAAATCTAGTTTCCGGAATTATTATTGGTAATTTATCGTTTTTAAGTTAACAAACTAATAAAAGTATTTATGAAAATTTTCGATTGGAATAAATCTATTTCCAGCATACAAACAAAATTATATCAAAATACGTACAATATGAAAGTAGTCAGACACATCTTAAACTTTATGTGCATATCCAGAAAGAATATTGAAATGCAAACGAAGTTTAAAGATCTTCCCCTTTGTCAAACAGTACTCGCGATACATTCGTAACGCTGGGAAGCCATAGAAATCTCAACACTATAGGGCAGGCATCTGTGCTTTTCGACTGAAATCGAATAAAGGTGATGTTCTGTAAGACTTTAAGCTAGTGATTTGGATATATAAAACTACCTTTCGAAATGAGCGTTAAAAGCATATACCGATTGTTTTAAAAATAATACATAAAAATATCTTTTTAAGTATTAAGCAATTGTCGTGTTTATTATATTATTGACACCTATGTCAATACCATCTCAATCAACATCAAGGCAATTAAATTATTTAAATAATTTTACTAAATAATAATATTTTTATATAAAGACTAAATTATTACTATTTTTTTAATAACACTAACATATGAACCTCATTTACATTTATTAAAATTTATACTATTCTTATTTTTCGATCAATTGTAAAATTTCAATATTTCCGGCAAACAAAACGAGCACATAAAGATAAGTTTAAAGTACATTTTAAAGCAGTAATTGCAGAAATGACAAAGACGACCAAATAAGTATCTTAACTCTTAGTGCGAGACGGAAGTAACGATGACTGAGCTGCGGAAAAAAAAGATTATGCAACTATTGTCAGCTTACTTTATAGATCAAACCCATTCTAACGCTGTCATTTTTAAAAACATGTTTTAGTAGTTTTTTTATTTTGCAACAAATGTAATACTACATAAAACTTTATAAACTTTATAAATTTTAAAATAATGTACGTAAATATTAAAACATAAGATTTCAAAATGAATCGTTGAAAAATTACATAGACATAGTTATAACGAAATGATTTCATAACGGCACAAAAAATATTGTGCGTTATTATGCGCTTTCAAGTACCAAGAAATATTTTTTTTAACTTAATTACGTGCTCTTTTGAAATATTTATAATTTAACTTCACCGAATGAACAAGATATCAATCTACAAATTTATTCCAAATTAATTGAGCAGTACTACGTACATTCGCTAAATATATTCTTAGCGCGGTGTATCCGTTGTAAAATAAGTAAATTATTCATAAAATGGTTTAATACGGTTAATTCACTAAATCGTCCCATTATAATAATGAAGAAATTTCAGTAGGTGGATATTTTTATTAAAAAAAATTGTTTTCTTTTAAATTTTTTTTTGTCATTTTAACTGCAAAGAAGGTCGCATGAAAACATTTTCTATGGTTGCTCTAATAAAATAGATCAATAAACAAACAAATATACTTTTATTGAAAATTTATGGTTTATTATTTACTACAAGCAGAAAGCAAGACTAGGAATATTATTTCACATAAACATTGAACGTGAAATCTTAATTTTAAGAAAAATTTATTTTACGAGCCACTAAAACTTATGTATTACTATACTGACATACATTAAATATAAACCGTATAAAACGTCTATTCGCGCAAAAAATCTAATCAAGGTATTTCTGCAACGAAGCTTATTTTTTGCAGTAATTCGGATTAATTTTTACTTTATTATTTTGCCATTATAGGATTAAATTTTCATCTACATTTAACCGGTCACTCGATTTCTCCTCACGCGCACACGGCAATTAGTAATTAGAATGTTTGCTCGCCATTCAGCTTAACGAAATGAAAGGCTGATGCGCACAGTCAATATATAAGTCGCGTCCGGAAATTGCGGTTTCTCGGTATACTACTGAATCAAAGTGCTTTGTGCGGTTCTTTTTCCTCTTCGATTGTCTGGTATTATATTTCAATTGTTTAATTCGATTATTGTATGCCATACAATGGAAAAATCTATTTGTCATTTTCCTTCGCTGATACTAGAATCTAAATGACAATTCGCATTGAAAAATTATTAATTATGATTAAGATTGATGTCCTTTATTATGTTAAAAACTCAATAACTATATTCTTACACTTGCACATTTATTATATGATAGTTTTACCCCCTTAAAAAAAATTGGTTTTTAAGCAAAAATTAGATATCAATATGTGAAATTATAATTATTGATAAGTGATGATAAAAACATAAAATTTCGTACTTTTCAGCATTAAAAATTTACTACAAAATGATACAATAAATCAATTAAGCAAATGTAAAATGTTTTACCAATAATATAGAGTACACGTAGTGCGCATGGATGTAGCTAATAATAATTTAAAATTGAGGAACTCTTGACTTACTAGCTTGCCTTAACAAAAATGGCATCCCCTACCGTAAAGATGCTGACACTACAATAGATCTGTGAATAGTTTTTTTAATTTCTCTTATCTTAATCCACGACAATAACAATTTAAATTTCTGTCAAAATTAAAACCGCTCGACTGGCTACGGATTTACATAAGCCATCAAGCCTCCGACTCGGTTTCGAATTTCATGAATAATTCACGAATATCTCAGCTCATCCTACTCAACATCACTAAATAACCAAATGATTTTCATTGTTCTTACTTCATCCACCAAAATAATTTCAAATATTTATATCGCGAATCGATATAATTGTTCCATTGGTAAAAACGGAGAGCCATTGTTGTGCAATTTGAATATCGTTAACAATTTGCACAGCTTGAGGGCACGTAACGAGATTTCTGCTAAGAGAGATTCATGAAGCTGACAACAACGGCGGTTTGAATCCACAATAACCGCAGTCCTCGATAAAATGGAAAAGGCGAATGACAACGGGCAGACAGAAAACAAGACTTGACAGTTGGTCGATAACACGAGTGCCGAAGTGCTTGACAAAAATGGGAGAAGCAACATGGACATTTGTGTAGCCTACGGTTAAAAGGCAAATGTATCGGATGTCTTATTCGTGCTTTTAAAATTCATCATTTTTATCAAGTTAATTTCAATAAAACTTAGTAGGTAGTCTTACGTTATTATACATAGTTATTATCAATACTCAATTCATCAAATGAATAATATATTTATTATTATGAGCTGCATAACTTCAATAAAATTTATAATTAATTGCAAAGTCTACTTTCCATTCGCTTAAAATAGATATTTTAAATGTATTTTATTTAAACGATATAAAATAATGTTTTCATGAGCAAACTTTCATTTGCGAAGGTTCTCGTATATGGAACAGAATGAAAATAATTTTGAGCACTGTCATATGTTGCAAAGTAACTTTCTTTTTCACAAAACATTAATTCATAGTTCATTATTATACAAATATTAATTTCAAATAAAGATTTTTGTCTGTTTTATATTGCAATTTTTCTACCTTGCATGATTCATCACTTGATATATGATTTTGATAGTATTTTTTTCATCCATCAAAAGACTTGATATTTTTCGATAACAAAATGTTTAAACAAAGCCTTATTTTGCAAACGATTGAAATGCACCGGAAAAAAGAAGATGACATGTGGATCACGTTGATATATCATCATATACACCTATGCAATATGAAAAACAACTAAATATCGCAGGAAATATTTTATAACGCATAAATATTAAAAATATGTTTTACATCTTATTTTTTTAAATTACTATTCGCGTGAAATAAACGAAAATTTGATCTTTATTTCGAATACAAACACCCAATCATAATTTTATTCAGTAGCGTCTTAGTTGTCAAAAAAATCACCTTTATTGACTTTTTATTATCCTGTCGAGTAGTGACTTTTTACTAATTTGGATTATTCTTGATTAATATGCAAAAGAATTTAAGCATGATGTGATTAATGTGATGAATTTAATGTAATGTAATAATACTAAAATCTAAAACTAATACTTCCTTAACTAGAAAATGCTGCATAATTCTAATTACTTTGTTACTTTAAAACCTGATAATCGTTAAAATCACTTAGTGGGAACTCAAACATTTCGTAGACCGGCTGCTTTCCACTAAAGCTTTTTTCATTAAGAAAAGAATCCGTTTGATCTAAAAATTAAAATACCCTTTTACCGCCAACAAAATTCGCTTGCTATGGGAGAATCACTTCCCGAGTAAATGGCCAGCGTGACTCACTAAATAGCGTCAGACTGACGATAAATATTGTCGGTCTGACAATTACGTATTCAATAAAAAATTTAAAACATCACGGGCTCTTCCGCGCACATTGTATTAAATATACGTAGTAAACAATAGTAAGAAAGAAATCATTTCTTTTTTTAACTTTGTGGAAACTGTTGTCTATACAAGCATTAAAATCACTGACTACAAAAATATCATTCACTGAAAATGAGTACTATTATTGCAAAAAGATGTAGCTCTTTAGATAAATATTACAAATTCACAATATATCATTTCATTTCTGATTTTTTTTCATTTTAGATTCTAAAAAAAAAAAAAAAAAAAAAATGTTTATTGGATATTTCATAAACAAAATAATTTAAAAATTTCTTACAGAATATTCAAATTGGAACTCTTGAGTCACTGAATGCGGTATGCAACAAGAACCGGTTCATCATTCTAAGATTATTTTATAATGAGTTAATTAGACACAGCGCGAAAAGCTTCCGCCTATACTCGGAGTTTCAAAAACTATGCCTCATAATCTTTTTAGAGTAACGAAATACTTAGATCCTATAGTACAGAAAGTGTTATTACTTTTTCCCATTTACTAT
>UELV01134517.1:0-30249 GCA_900490015.1 Megastigmus stigmatizans | reverse complement strand
TAGGGATTGTAATGGATGTTATATTGGTCAAATGGGTAGATATTTGAAAAAAAGAATGTATGAACATCAATATAGTTTACGGAGCACAAATTTTACTTCGGGGTTAAAAGAACATTGTCTGAATTGTTTGCATTCTTTCGATTTCGGGAGTGTGGAGGTTTTAGAACAGGGAATTAGTAATAAATATAAGAGAGTGTTTTGAGAGTATCCACATTCTAAGGAATCGAAATAATGTAAATTTAATGATAGAGTCAAGTAAATTAGATAACATTTATCATTCTTATTAATTTAAGTTGTAACGGGAAGTTGTTAAAGGGGAGGGTGGTTGGTGGTGGGGAGAGTGGGGATGGGTAGAGGGATGGGTATATAAGGAGGTCAAACACGCTTTTCATTTCAGTCCCTGAGGAGGAGCCGGAGCGGGCTCGAAATGTCGGGCATTTGTGGTGGTGGGGGGCGGTCAGATTGTCCTTTACTAATAAATGTTTTTTCAGGTTTAACTATAAATTTATTTCAGATTCTGCGGGGGTGATTATAAACAAGGGCAATCTGATTTCTCATTAATATTGATTTAATTGATTAAATTGATTAATTTAATTTAATTGATTTAATTAATTTAATTAATTTAATTAATTTAATTTAATTGACTGTAAGACCGATAGAAAAATCTTTGTCAGTTTATAGTAGATTACAGTCGACATAAGTAATATTTCTTAATGACAAAAATTTATTCTTTATATTTTGTTAAATTCAGGTAAAAACTATTCATTTTGGGTCGTGGCTAAGAGTAAAGAGCATGATTCCAACTCCTCCAACGTTGCGACAATTACTTTCGACGGCTCGGCTAACATCGATACCATCGATGATCTCAAAGTTATGGACAAAACGAACCATTCTGTTGCCCTTACTTGGAAGAAAATCGATTCGGCTGACGGTTACATTATCACACCGCGTGGTCCTCTATCTTACCCAGCCCTTGAAACAAAGTCAACTCAATCCAACAGCTATGTGGTCGATGGCTTAGCGCCTGGTGTTAGATATACTTTCGAAGTCAGTGCGACAAAGAAAAATTACGTTGGCAAAGCGAGCGCAATTTCAGGAATGACAAAAGATCAGCCATTGCCAGTAGTAACAATTTTGGAGCCTCATTTATTAAAATCACACGGAACAACTGTAAAGTTAAGTTGGGATCCACCAAAAGGAAGTAGGAAGATCAAGTGGACATATGCTGTACATTATGCATTGACCATGCAGGATCTTTATAAAAGTAAGCTTTATTATGATTTTGGTTACTTTTATTCATATTTAGTATTCTTATTATCAATTCATTTAAATTTCAGCACACAAATTATTGACGACAAATTTAACCGCAACAATTCGTGACCTTGAAGCGTGCGAGTCGTACATCTTCGCAGTGGGTGTTAAGGGCGAATATGGTGCTGGACCGTTAAGTCAGCCAGTTACTGTAGTTACTCACTTTAATGCTAAGGCACCTCCCAAGAGACTCAGAGCTAGTCGACCAGAGAAAGCTGATACAATGATTGTTTCGTGGAGCTCAAGCTGTCCGACGATTGACGAACCTATTGCTTACACAGTAAAAAAAATAACCTTTATATATAGACTGCTTATGATTATGAATCTATAGTTAAACTTCTTTCGTATTATTTTCTTTTAGATTTCCGTCACTGAGTTGACTAACAACAAGACCCAAGTCTTCACCTTACCACCAACAAACGAAACGGTCTTGAAACACGCATTCCGTAGCATAAAGTATGGCGGCCGATACAACATCAGTTTGTCTACGGATGTTGAGGGAGCTATTCCCAGCCAATCCGTCCTTTACAACGCTCCTCCGATCTTACCTCCACATCAGTTAAGCGTGGTTTACCAATCAGGCTCTTACATCATCTACTGGCAGGACCGACAACTACCCGGGAGCATAGCCAAGGACCACTACGAGATACTCGTGAACGAGGGCGATCGAGCGATTAACGAAGAGAAAGCGAAGATCATGACGGCAAATCAGCCACCATTTATTCTCAAAGATGCTAAGACGGACACACTTTACGCATTCGCTGTGAGATTGGTGACAGAGGATGGATATAGAAGTTCAATGAGTGAGGTCTTCAGCGTGAGACAGTCTGCACGTTAGTATTTTTCTTGTTATACAATTTTAGTTTAAAATTTAATTTGTTATTACTATGAAAGGAATTATGAAAAATATTGGTTAACATTTTTTTTATACTTGTTGATTTAAAGTTAATATTTGCTTTTTACAGAATTGGCTTGGTCTGCGCCAATGAATGCATCAAGTATTCTTTCTCTTGCCATACCGATCTGTCTACTTGTAGTTGCATTAGGTGCAGCCCTTGCATATTTTGTTATACGACATCGAAGATTGTCCAATAGCTTTACGCAGTTTGCCAATAGTCATTACGATACGAGGCGAGGTCAAGCAACGTTCCCTGGCACAACTGATGCTGGACTAGGTAAGTATTATTATTTGATGAACATCTTTTTTGTCTGAACTTTTGTAATTAACACCAATCTTTTATATTTAAATTTCAGCAGAAGAGGAAGATAGCCCTGTGATTCGAGGTTTTTCTGATGACGAACCACTGGTTATAGCGTAAGCGCGCGTCACGCACAGCACGCTAATTATACATTCTAATAGAGGTATGAAAGAACAAGAACGCTATTAAGAAATAGAGTTCTGATTATACATAGAGCATTATCTTACCGAGATACAAAAAAAAAACAAAATAAATGAAACATCTATTTAAGAAAAAAGATTTTATGTAAGTAGCTCGAGGCGCGCGGACGATTACACGCGAAATTTCTAGTCGTAGTACGTCGATAACTCGCCCGATGCCTAATGAGTGAGTGATGGTTATTTTACATAAATATTAATGCTATGTCACTTGCATTGAAAGACGAAGAAAAATTCATAGAACATAGACGGTGATTTGCGATAGTCGCGCTGCAGTGCAATTTTACTGATGTTGAATTGCTAGAGAATGATAAAAGCCATTCAAAACGATAAAATTGATAGAACCGGAGATCGTCAGCTTTTTTACTTAGATTATTGAAGCTATTAAGCATTGATTTTTTTCTTTTTTACAATAATTAGTATAATTTTTATACCGAATTACATGGGTGATTGAATATAAAACACAGAGTAATGATGAAGGGGCATAGTTTGATTTTGCATAAATGATGTAAAATAATATACGAATTTTCCTATGCAAAAGTAAGAATACGAGAGTATCCATCAAATTATTATGTAGAATGAATTGTATAAAAAACGGATAATTTGTAACAAAAAGTTGCCGATCTTTGCAATGAAACCAATAACTACAATCGAGGCAAAGCCCTCTTTGGTGCTTCTCGGCAGGAGACATTCTGGATGCCATAATTATTATGTACGTTCAGGCGTATATGTTGGATAATTTTTAGCTCTTTGACTGTTAAGGATTTCCTCTTCCTCAATTTTCAGCTCCTTTCTTTTTTTCAGCCAAGAAAATTATTGAAACGGCTTTTTAATTTTAATTTTATTTGAAGTTTAACGACACGCCAAGCTTCATATATATCGACAAAAAACGTAATAGCGTATCGAGATGACGTAATGAAACTTGCATTTTTATTTTTATAACGTCAGACATTATGTTGTAACTGTGTTTATATGAGTTCAAAAAAATTCAGAGAGTGTTTTTTTATTTTTATTAATCCTGAGACTCTCCTTTTTTCTTTCTCTCTTTTTTTAGTACACACATGTACCTGTTCCTAAATATACGTGCAATGCGCGTCGAGCGAATGTTGTAAACTCGTGGATTATCTGTCTATAGACATTTGTATTTTTTTAAGATTAGCATTTGGTATTTTATGTTTTCTTTTAATTATATAACTGTATTTAAAGTAGGCAAAAAGATTACTGGGCACCCAAACGAAAATTTATTTTGTTGTGTACAATAATGCAAAAACTCTTGTATATTTATTTAATTGTAAAAAATGGAAAATTATGGTGAACTTTGTACAGTATCCGATTAAGTGAGTAATACTGCTACAGATTTTGTAAATGACGAAACGCTTGATCTCATATTTTATAAATAAAAATTTTAATAATGAATTAGAAACAGTTTTTTTTTAATCACGTATATTTGGTGCCCAGAACTGGTGCCGAGCTTCTCGCCCATTTTTTTCTTTATCTCATATTTTTTGCTCTCTCTCTTTTCCATCGATGAGCCAACATTTTTCTCCCGAAAGGTACTTTTTATGTATTTACATTATGAACATTGATTATTACGAAATAGAAATACCTAAACACGTACTAAAATAAATAATATTTTGTTAAGTGATATCAAATAAATATTGATTTCATTAGCTAAAGCTTAGATTTTATTATACAACAGGAGAAATTTATCAAGAGGAAAGAACATAAATTCTGTGAAACTATGTGTTTTTATACCTATGTGATACGAGTGTTTTTTTCGAAACGACTCTTATGCGAATCTAGATCTAATACGCTAAAGAACTGTCTAAGCTTATATTAGGAAAAGTCAATGAAAGACAAGCTGATTGCTGTGTAAAATATTGAATGTCTCTTCGGGTGATTAAAGAGAAACATTTTATTAGGCATGTGATTTTTGGAACTAAAGAGATTTTTTTTACAAAAAAAAAATTAAATTTTTGCATTTAAAGAAACGAGAAATTTCCTTCGTGTCGAAGTAAAGCAAAATATAAAAGAAAAACGAAAAAATGCGATTGAAGATTTTCATATCGCACGACTAATCGTCCTGGTGATCAGAAAGACTGATAACTTTTTAAATCACAACCGTTGGGAAAAAATATGTGACATAAAATATGAGGCTCGAGAGATAATAAAAATAATAGCAAAATAATAGCAAAATAATTATAATATTATATAAATGCAAAGAAATAACGTTATAAAATTAAATAAAAAATAATCTAAACGCGTAAAGTCAAAACTTAGAACTGATGTGAGTTTTGAAATTTCGTAGTCCATTCAACTGCCATGCGTTGTATTTTGTAAAAGTTGTTTACGAAATTGTTAAAAGCTATAAAAAAACAGTAACTGCCAAATTGCCAAAAAATGAAATTTGGAACTATATAAGGACGCATGAAAAAAAAAATGAGAAAAAAAAATAAGATGTTCATAATTGTAGGAAATCAGATAAATTGGACGTTTTTTCAATACTGTATTAGAGCTCACTTCTGCGTATACAGTATATAGATATATAAAACCAGATGGATAAATACAGTTTTTGCAATTTTGCATTGTCATCGAAGGTTGGGTCTTTGGACATGCGATACATTATTATTCCATTAAACAGTACCTAAATACAAAGTGCGAAGCCAAGAGAGCAAGAGAGAGAGAGAGAGAAAGAGAAGGGGGGAGAAAGAGAGAGCGTAAGTAGTAGATTAAGAGCGAGAATGAGAGGTGAGAATGCAGATAATTAATAAGAAGTTTTTGGTAATGCGAAAATAAAGCCTCGTTGACGAATACGACTTAGCAGTACATATATAGAAAGCCTAAAATAATAATTTGTTTTGATAATTAATCAATTGATTTTGCATGTATCATAGTATTTTTGTTAGTGTAAAAACTTGTATTATATTCAAAGAAATCAACGTTACATAATATTTTCAAACTTTGTTACTAAAGTTCTACAATTATTGATTGGCTATGAAATGATCGTGTCTACACAACTGACTTATAAATTTATTTTTTATTTTTTACAACATAATTTTGATAATAAAAAATTTAATACTATCTAGAATAAACAAATTATGCCACATTATATATTATTGTAAATGTCTACATTTACAAGTTTTTCATAAGCGAATTTAGTTTGTAAGTAAACACTTTACTGAAATTTCACTCTACTCGTTTTCGTTGACTAGGAACAAGATAATATTCCTTTCGGATTTCTCGCCCTCACGACGAGAAGTTGTTAAGGACAGAAATGCCAATGTTGTTGTGTCAACTAAAAGAAAAATAATAGAATGAAGGTGTGTTCGGCATACGCATTTCTATGTAAACGAATTTAAAATCTATCCTAATTGTAATTTTTATCGTTTCGCTCGTCGCAAGGGAAGAACAAGAGGAGACGATATAATATTGGAAAAAAAGCTTGGACGGCGTTATATTTTATCATGTAATAAGAGGAGAATATTATTTGTAGTTGTTATTACATGTACATCTTTGATGATTATACAGCGATAACAGTGATATTGATATAATATATTTACGTGTAAATAAAGCGAGTTAAGGCACAGATAAATATCGAGTGTTGTAATTATCTTCATTCATCACTCCCTTCCCTATCCTCGATGTATTACTCTTTTTATATACTGTCGATTACTTTAGACGTATAATATCAAGTTCTGAACCGTCAATTACTATTATACGCAGTAAAGCAGCATGAGCTTAGTAGATGCTTACCGAGTACAGCCAGACAAGATTTAAGTATAGATATACTATAGGATATAATAAAGGGTGGGTTCTTTTTTCAAAGTATTTTTCAAACCAATAATCTTTAAACATCACTTTTTTTCTATAAAATATACAAATATATAATTGGACTGAAAAATGGAATCTCATGCAATTCATGCGTTAGATACATTAATTCTGCCGTATCTATGGATGACAAATGCACTCATCAACGCATTAATCACTCGCATTATTTCATCACGATCTCAGCGCATATTTTCATCGCCAACGAAGGCAGAAGGAAAAGGTATAGTAAAACCGTTGCACACCGTTCACTCTCCCATCAAAGTGTACGGCATCCAAAAAAAGGAACGAACCCGTGTATATCGTAGTCATCATGTACACTCGCGGCGCGCACGAAAGACTCAGCTCCGTAATGGTCCTTAAACTCGAGAATAAAAAAAAAAACAGGAGCGCTCCAGAAGCCTCAAATCGAAAGAGCTGCCCGATGTCGCTATACCATAAACGCACTATAGTATAGGAAGTCCCATTGTTTTAGCGGCCGGAAACGGGGAGTTTAGTACACGGGGCGGTCCATGTCTTAAAACGCCAACGTTGTTTTCTGGGAAACGAAAAATAGTTATATATAATACCGACGGACGAAACTAAAGAGACCACCTCGAGTATCTATATATGTATGAGTACGTATCTTAGCTTTTGTATTTATGTAGAAAGGAGTTGATGAATGAACGGTGAGAGATTGATACATCGCTGTTAAATTAATGTTATTACCGACGGAGAAATAATGAGCGGGGCTTCAACGTCTAGGATATATGATGTGAGTAATATATAAGGCGCTGTTTAAACGCGGCATGTGATGTATATGTATATATAGTGGACGAGGCATAGACGTCAAGTATGTCAGGACGTGGTTTATTATTATGGGTTCTCTTGGGAGCTGCACGCGTGCAACGCGTGCGTCGCAATAAAAGCGGATTCACTATCCGTGCTGGGGCGCAATCGCCGCGCGCGATTTTTCATTAGAGTTCTGTGTGTGTGTGTGTGTGAACTTTCTCTCCGTTACCGCGGGTGACAATTTATTTTCGTCACAAGTGCGTCGGCGCATCTGGAGCAGTCGGCGCCACACCTTTACCCCTTTTTTTTTTTACATGGATATACACAGCCCCGTTTTATGATTTTACAACTTTATTTTGCACCTTTATTACATTTTTTGTGTAACGACTGAAAGATATCTAAGGCATGTCTCGGTGTCCTGAATATCGAATGCAAGACTATTAAAATATAATTGCCTAAAAGAGAAACGATAAAATAATTTCTACGACGACTTTGCACAAAGACAATTTCTCCCATCTAATTCCAAACGCAGAAATGACGCATGTATAATTTAGTTAAAGCGCGAAAGCCATAAAGTAATCTGAACAAGTATAAGCGTGCGAAGGCACTCAATTTTCACTCTTTCAACTTACACTATAGTATACAGAGTCAATAAAATCGCAGCTTCATATGCATCGTTATAAAAAAGCCGTTGCAGCAGCTACCGCAGCCCCAGCATTACTCTCTCTCTCTCTCTCTCTCTCTCTCTCCTCGTCGACTTATAAATATATATGTGCAATACTTGGCGAGTTGATACGTATATATGTGTACAGCAGCAACAGCGGCATCACATATCGGGTTCGCGGCGGCGGCTTGTTCCACTTATTACGCACGCACAGAGAGAGAGAGAGAGAGAGAGAGAGAGACAGACAGGGGGAAAGACGTGATGGCCCGCCAACACGAAACGATAATGGTCCAATTACGGGCAGCTCGACCCGTTCCCTTATACACACACATACACACACACACACACACACACACACTCACAAATCGTCTTGTATATGTACTCCTTGGCAGAACCCCTTTAACGGGCGCGGAAGTGCTTTTACAACTATAGCGCGGCTCTATATACGCGATGCATGTGCGATCAGCGACGCCTCGGCTAATATGTTTTTCTTGTGTGCAGCTGTGTCTTGTTATTGCGCCTTGCTCATATATATACCAGTCTGATGTTTATAAGCGGTTGGGAAAGGGGAGGAGAGGGAGGAGGTTGATCGGTCCGTGAGTAGTGTTTGTTTAGCGGATTGATGATTTTTAAGAATTTTTACTCACAGTGACTGAGGCTGACTGGCTGGCTGAGATTGAGTAGGAAGGGGGGGGGGGGATGTGTCGTGTGTGCTTTATTGCGTTGATGCGATTATTCCGTTGTGAATTATAGGTGCGAGAGTTGTAAATGACAGCGATGCACCCTGAGATTTAATAATCTCGACTCTGACGGGCAGTAATTGTTGGCTGTATTTCAAATGGTTATGTTGGATAATGCACTTTCTGCATACTTGTTTATGTTATTATAATAAAAGTACAAGAGATGCTTGGAACTATCTGAAATATGAGGTCGAACCTCAAAAGGTTGTCAGAAAATTATGGGTTTGGTGCATTTTGGCCTCAAATTAAGGACAATGTCTCTATTTGAAAGAGATCCTATAGCATTATACATTATCTATCGAATTAATTTCTATATAGTAACCATCGCAGTAAATTTTTTTCAGTGTTACAATGAAAAAAAAGGGGTTTCTTACCGAATTAAATCGTTTTTCTTATACAATGACAAAAAAAGGATCCCATTAAACTCGAATCTAATAGTGACATTTAAACCGGTATAACTGCAATATATCAACGCTATTTTTCAATTATCTTTTTTATTTCGTACAATTTATTTTTTAAACATGTAACTGATTATTCTCGGTAAAATTAAAAAGAAAAATACAGTAAGACCCGCAATTAAAGTACGCGTATAAAAGTTAATACAGCGTATATAGTAGTCCTAATTAATGCATCTTCATGCACCTAACCGCAGAGCAATAACTCATATTAACTCAACTCGTTGACAACGAAACGAGTGTCTTTATAACGTTTATGTCGTTCCCTTTCCTAAAACCGGAAGGCAATATTCGCGATTCAAGTCTTTCGCATAGCTTTGACGCTTGAATTTTAAAAATAGCCGCAAATCGTGAGCGCAACCGCGAGCAAAAGCACAGTTTTCCTCGATTCGCGTAGGCGCAAATCAGTTATCTCGGATGATTTACATGATATCGAGACTAGGTGGTGGTGCGCTTTTCCACGCAGCGGCCCTGTCGTTTCTTTTTTATAAAACGCTGAGTTTACGAGAGGGACTGACCAGTAGACACCCGGTTATGACTTCATTGATATAATCTGCCTTTTACGACTTACGCGGTCTTGCTTTTACGGCCGGCTTGATTTAATCTCGCGTTTCGGGTGCGATTATAAATACAAAGTCCGAAAGCGCAAGACTCTAATTGTATCATCTGTCCGTTTAACTCGGTCGCGGCTGCAGCATCATTTGTTCAAATTTTTATTTTTCGGTTATAGTTATAAACAAACCTACACGAGTATAAGCTATGCCGATATCGCACGCAAATAACGAACATTTCGCTCTATTTTATCTACGTAATTAGAACGATAAAAATCCTAGCTGTACAATGCACTAACAGTATATATATGTATAACCTACTTTATGTTTCTACTTAGTCATTATCGAGCGATCAATTAATCGATCGATCGAGAGAGACCACACACATATACGCCAAGTCGCCAAATTGAACGAAGCACAATAGGAGAGACATACACTGCATACCGCGCGCATAACTGGTACATACACTTTTTCTTTTTCCGCACCGATGCGAAATTATCAATTAGACACGCTATTTGCTTATTTTTTCGATGTACTTCTCGATGTCACTCTGGATTGCAGTGAATTAACGAAATCTTCACGCCAGAATGACCGAAATGCTACTTGCTGCCATCGTATCTGCGTGAAATGAGAACAACGCGTGGGCTGAAAATTTTATCTTGCGAGTAAGTCGAATTCAGCGTCATATCGCCATCCCATAAATCGATCAATGCCTTTTTCGCGCGATAATCGAAAGTTTAGATTAATTTTCTCACAGATGCGTTATATTTAGCATATGTATATGCACGATAATATAGACACCGAGACCCGCTTATACTCTTTATCACTCGCCGCGGTACGGCCCAACAAGGAAATCTTGCTCCACGCAGTTTCCCATCCCGGCATCTCTCTCTCTCTCTCTCTCTCTCTCTCTCTCTCTCTCTCTCTCCGTTGTTCTCATACGCCAACAACAATACGCCCATGGCTGCCTCGTTCTATTAATTAAACCTTCAAGTATCTCACGAGTAGCTCACGACGCGAGGATCTCGCGAGCGAACAAAACGAAAACTATACATAAAGGGTATTATTGTACGATAAGAGGCCGTTCTGGAATTGAACCTAGGCCGAAAAGCAGGAAATTTTTCGGGCGCGACAACTACTCTTTGCTTTTGTTGGTTTTTTTCTTTCGTAAACACAGTTACCGTCCATTTTGGAGCGGCAACAGCAGCAGTGGATTTCTTCTTTTGTCGGGGAGCTGCGAGCGTGTATATACCGAGCGGCGGCGCCTGCGCAACGAGCGTTTAAAGCGATGTGTACCGTAATTGTAATTGCGTTAACTCGACTGAGTTCCTATCCACCTCTTGCTTCGCTTTTTTTTTTCTTCCTTTTTTCTTTTTCTAATTACTCTATATAGGTAGTGGGTATTGGGAATCGACGTGGTGTAAGTTCGTTGTTTGGGAGATATTCGAGTGATCGACTCTTTGAATGCATGTGCGGCGGATTTGAATTTTTCGGCGGTTTCTGGTTTTCGGAGGCTAGCTGTTTTTTTTTTTTAATTGCCAAGCGCGTTAGAGTTTGCGCGGGCTATCTTCCATTGTTTTCAAAGATTTACGAAGACGCTGCATATATAGGGTATAATGTTCGTTTTAACGACTTGACGCGTCCTTTTCGAATATAATGTATATTAAGGAAGTTCCGTGCCGGAAACTTCGTGAAATTTTGATTATATTGTCAACTTGAAGTAGAAAAAGTTTTTCTTCAGATATAAGTCTTTCCACTACATATTTAAGTACTGCTGGAATTTAAAATACTTTGCAATTCAAATGGAAATTTGAAGCGTTACTTTTTCTAAAATTGTTAATTCTTTTAGGTTAAAGAACACGTAAAACGTTTTATTTCACCGGCTAAACCCTCTAATATTCGTTGCTTTCTAAAAAAAATTTTTATTTTGCCAAAGTGGCGGTTTACATGTGCTTTTAAATTACGTCTTTCCGTATTCGCGGAGCTCTTCGACACCATGAATTTCGTTTCACTGTATTCCGCGAGAAAGCATTCAAAATAATAAAACGAAACCTTATATACTTTACATCCATTCTGTTCGATTAAAAATTGCAACAAAATGAAGCAAATTAAATTCGACGCGCATCAATTTACTTATTGCGTACGGAAGAAAAAGTAAAAGAGCCATAGGGAAGAAAGTATTACAATGTGAGGTGTTTTGCGGTCGCCATTTGGCAGATGCATAATACAAGAAGCTGCGCGCGCGTTAGTGGTTTCAATGTCTTAACGAGTCGAAGATCGATCGATCGATCGCATGCGCGTCCAAGCCTTTATTCAGTACGAAAAATGATTTACCGTTCTCGCGCGTATCATGGATCATTGAAAGTTGCGCGTACGTATATATATATATAACGAAACAATAATGGGTCATATAAACCAAGTGTCAATCATCTTCTGCTCGAGCGAGACAATTAAAATAAACCTGACATCTCTCATATTTCGTTAACCTAGTCTAAGGTTCTTATATATATCATATGATTATTGCAACAGTAATTAGAGTCCCGTGTATTAGTATTCTAAAGAAAGTTAGATATTTTTTACACTTTCCGGTACTGTGTAGAGTTTTAATTTCGCCCCAGGATATACCCGAATCACAATGGCGAAGCGTCAAAACGTTAAAAGCCGCTTCCGCTATACGGATTATACACGAGGCGCCATTTACATTTATTTCAATGGAAATTCGGACCTTAAGTGGGACGATAGATGCGGATATCCTTGGTTCTACATACCGTAGGCACACACCATGTCATACTTAACCTTTTCATTGAATCCGATTTCAACGAGGCATATTTGCGCTAGACAGTTGACTATGGATCGCGAGCCATTGTATATCCTCGACTGATGGTTTTTCAGTAGCGTAATACAAAAATAGTTCAACGATCGTTTCTATCGCAGCATTATATGTATTTATAGATTAACCAAGTATGCGAAATTGGAGAAAAGGCAATAATTATTCCAATTCCAGTACAGTTGAAACGATGAATCCATCCTTACAATATCGAGCAACGATATCGCTCGCTTTTCAGAAAACATCAAAACTTAGGACTTTTCAAGATCCGGCTTTCGAGCCTAAAGATTCCAGCCTATGGGCACCCGGCGCCTCATTCCGCCTCTTTATTCCACTTATATACCCCGCGAACTAGTTTGCGTCTCCCGAGAACAGACGACACTTGCCGACTACTTCCGCGCGTAGAATTAACCCGTTCTAGTAAGTCCGAAACCTTCCACTCGTATAGCAGCACCAAAATCCATTAACGACCTGCTATACACTCGTCCATTTCTCAGGTCCACCCACACGGACGTCGACAAAAGCATCGCCGCCGCGACGATTCCCACCCTAAATACCTCGTGAAAAGGCATAAAAGGTATATAGAAGGCTGCCGCGGGACAATCGAAAACAGTAGCAGGTGCCAATTGTCGTCGCCCTGCGCACTCGGCGAACTAGAGCTCAAAACACGAATCTCCACTCCGAGAAGAGGCGTGGGAAGGAAGGTTAAGGCCCAGTCGTCTGTATTATACATATATATGTGTCGCTATACATACAGTCACCGGAGAGTGCGAGAGAAAGAGAAGAAAAGTGCTAAAAAAAAGAGAAGAAGGTAGGGAGCCCGCGCGAGAGCTACTACGAGAAAACTCCCCCCTACCACCTGTGGATATATGGTTTAAATGGCGGGAGCCTTTACGGTTGGCGCGTGCAGAGAGCGCGGGAAAGCCGCCGCCGCCGCCGCTGCCGTTGCCGGAGAGAAAGACCGAAAGAGAGAGAGAGAGAGAGAGAGCGCTCACGACTTGCCGAATGCAGAGAGCTGGCGCGCGAGCCACGCGGGAGAGGAAGAAGAAGAGAGGAAGAGAGGAGCTGGCAAGCCGCATCGGGGGCGTGTTGTGTGCGGCGGCGGCTGCTGCCTCGGAGGAGAGCACAACACACAGCCTCAGTTCGAATCTAAGCTCACCATAGATAGGACAGATCCGAGACACCGAGCTCCCCATATCGAGCTTCGACTGGCACTTGTATATACGACAACTGTAGGCTCCATCCGAGAGGATCTTCTCGGCTGCCGATTTGCTCTGGTTTACGGATGGATTCGTTTTCTTTTTCTTTCTTTCTTTTTTTTCGTCGACCAGAGTTGGATGATTGGACACGCGGGAGAGGAGGAAGGAATTAGAGGCTACAGTAGAGGGATGCTGTAGACGAGGCTAGGTCAATCTGGTGGATCCTGTAATTTACGAAGAGTAGATCGAGCTAGAGTCCTTTATTAGAGGGTGCGGCTACAAGAGGCAATTGGTGCAATTGTCAAATACACGGGTGGATATTATCGGCGTGCAATTTACGGGAAGACGGATGCGAGGCCAGCTGATATAATACTACTACTACTATCTCCGCCGTCGACTGCAGTGGAAAACAATCGATATAAGCATCGAGAGAGGGAGGAAGCCGATCCTGCACGCACGCACCTGTGCACGGCACACATACATCCGTTGAGAATCGATTTCCATCACATCTCCGATAACTGTTGAGAAAAACTATCGAGAGAGTGAGAGAGAGGGAGAGAGGGAGCAAAAAGCTAGAGAACAAAAGGTCCGCCGCAAGGAAGTCACGAGGCTTGTGTCCTGGTCCTCGATACATATACACGAAAAAAAAAAAGAAAGAAGGAGCTGAGGTTCTCTTGTAGGAATCGAAACGTTGCGGCATGAGGGATATGGAGGAATGAGGATAAACCGTTGGATGAAAACGAGATCGGATCGGCGACTCTCGGCTTGCTCCCTGTCCTCGGATCCATCGTCAATGGTCTATTGGATGTATGGCGATATGCCGGAGGCGGCGGCGTCTCTGTGTCTCCGCTCGACTGTGCAGTAGAGGAAATCGATGCGCGCGAGACTGAGGCCAACGAGTTGCATACATCTCGCCAGCTCTATACAGAGAAGCGAGGAACCGCCGGCGTCGATCGACACCGATGACAAGGTGAGAGACCGCTTCACGATATCTTTCGACTGTGATGGGTAAGGGATGCGAATAATTGATCTCGTTCGGTAATTGAGAATAGCCGAGGAGCTATACTTGAAATGTTTCATTTGGAGTAATTGCTCGTATTTATTTGTCTAACTCTCAGTAGCAATCGTGTTAATGTGTGTCTAATATGCGGGAAAATGGTTATTAACGCTAATTGAAATTCTCCATTTTAAAGTAATATTGCTGGTTATAATATAATTTGAATTTAATAAGCATGCTTGGGTCTGGGATCGCTTTATGTGGTATCTTGAATTTAATATTATACTAATTTCATTTCCATATACGAACTATTTGAGTAATTGGATTTTGGCATGAAATTTTGCTGGTCGTATACCTATATATTCGTGTGGTGCAAAAAGAAACACGTATATGCATTTACTTTATCATTTAAACGGTTGTGGTCCAGTGAAATGTAAGGTAAACCAAAAGAAAAAATCTCTAGTGCCCGATTTCCTATACATAAATCTCAAAACGACCACATTAATCCTCGAGTCTTTAAATTTCCACCTTTTTTTTTTGTTGTTTTTTTTTTTACAAATTTGATGAAACTTCCTATACACGACTGAAAGCCTACACGCAATTAATTCAACGCACTCGCCTCGGCACTGCGAGATTTCAGTAGCACACTTAACTCCACGCGCGATTCACCGAGATAAGAAGAATTCGTGTCGCGTGTGCTCCTACATTTAACGGTGGTACACACACACACACACATATATATATATATATATACACGTGTGTCTCTCTCGATGAAACTAGAAAATGCGCTCGCGGTTCATTTGGCAAATAGGAATTCTCGTTAATGTCGGGGCTTTACGAATGCGATTATTTAGTGTCGCCGATGAAAATGGCCGTCTCTTTTTTTGTTCGTCAAACCATATAAGATTCTATTTTAATACTAGAATGTCGTTGGCCGCGTTTAAAGGTAAATTTATATATCGCTGTTATCATTGCCGAATAATTAGTCGGCTACTTTAGACTTTTTATTCGATTGTAAAACTTTTAATCGTTATACGTAAATACACTATACCATGTGTATACGACGTGTACACCACAAGGGAGAGTCTTACCGGTTTATCTCGGGTGGACGTTCTTAACGTACGCTTATTTAATAAGTCACCGTCGTCGCTGTGACTCGCCGAAACGACCAAATAGATTAGCCCCGGCAATAAATAACAGCTTCCGAACTGTGTCGATGCAGATATAATTGTTAATGCACACAAGTAGTAAAATACTTCCGTGCAAAACACGCTTTGGAGTATAGAATGAAAATTAATGTCGCGTAAAGTTTCTGCGCCTCTTGGTGGCATCTGTCATAATTATCAGAAACGGTATATACAGATTTTAATAGAGAGTTGCGGGCACGAGAAAAAGTCGACTACTTATTACGTAAGCCACAATAGAGGCATAGCGTATTTATGTTTTTCTTTTCCTTGGGATATGAATGGGGGATCGATGGTAATTTTCATTGATTTAATCGCGGTTGAATAATATTATTTTTGATTTTAGAGTAGAAGTAAGAACGAGCAGAGCTACGAATTGGAATTGAGATTGTAAAAAATGAATCTTGGAGAATTTACTGCGAGAAGTTCGAGAATGATTATTTGACATTTGAAGCGAGGGACGCCACTGAAATGGGTAAGTTGCGACCATTCTTTTTTTTTTTTCATTAATTCATTGCAAAAGATGATTTTCATTTTTTACAAAACAAGCAGTAATGAAAATCAAGTACGTTTAAAACGGCAGACAGCGATTTCTCCAATTTCTTAAAATATCGTTCATTAATAATAAATTACACGCACCTAGTGATTTATAAAACGACAGAAAATTGTATTCTGTGCAACAAAATCAGCCTAATCATGAAACTAATCATGAAGCTGCATTTAAGTCGATAGCATATACGTTATATCTGGCAGAACGTAAAATCAGATAAGCATTACTTGTAATATCATGCAAACACACATAACTACAGGCGCGCGAAAGTCAAAATCGTGTTCAATAGCAAAGATAGCGATATTACCATATAGCATTTCATTATTTATGCTACTCATTTTATTGATTGCTTCTGTGCGGCAAGGCGAGAAATGTGATTTTCGTCAATCGGCTATAATTAGGTATTCTTCCTGCTTTTACACGGTGAATGATTATTACAACCGTTACGGATGATTTTGAAAAGTGTTGGAAGTAGGCATGCAAATGTTTTACCGCGCATATCTCGAGGGTGTACTCTTAATGCACAGTTATTCAGCAATTATAAACAAAAAGCCTTGAATTAAAGATGCCGCGGTGAGACTAAGCCTGAGAAGCAAACTAAATTTCACGCATTACGAATAAAAATTTAAAATATCAGCCGAGAATTCTGACGAATCGCTCACGCAACAAATGTAATTCATTCTTTTCCGTACTGTTACGCTAAATTATTCGGTATATCAAAATCTTGATATATAGTCTATCAAAGTGCTTTATGAAGAATCAAATTTTCCAATTCAAATGACGTTCCATTGATTGTAATCTAATACTAACTGTTGAGTGTGGGAAAGGAATTTTTATAAAACATACCAGTATTATTTTTAACGTATCGTCTTTGTGAACTATAATTAAAAGAAAAACAATGAAAGAATAAGGACAAGTGGCTTTTTGTTATTTGCAATACTAAAACTAAATTAGACTAAATTAAAAAGCCCCCATCCCTAGAAAGACTTTTACAGGATAACTTGCCTAAGTAAACCACATTAAAACTTTAACATTCGAATGAATTATACAAAATTAAGCAACAAATTGCTTATAATCGCAAGCAATCATCATCGAACAATAGCTGCATCCATGATGCATGACGACCTCTCAAAGATTCGTGTCACCGTAGCACACAGCATATATATACAACGAAAAATGTCGATTAGCCATCCATTTTCCAGTCCTCGGGGCTCAAAAATTATCCGTCCCGAAAGTAAGGCGAAAAAATTCAATTTCATCCGGCGCTATACAGCCGTAAAAGAAAAAAGAAAAAGGAAACCACACCGGCATTCATCATCGCGCGCGCGCGGCAACTTGTGTAAAATTCATTCAGAACTAGGCCGGCGCCGCAGAAACGACTATATACGCCAGAGGGGGAAAGAGACTATATACACTCGGGCGCGGAGAACAATTGGCGCGAAAGTGTGTAATCGCTAATTCAAATTCAACAATTAAAGCGTGCCAAAAACGGTCCGCGTATAATGTAACGTACCGAGCGCACTTTTGTCTTTACACGAGCTATGCAGTTTTACTTTTGCATCTGCCCATGTGGCCGGAGGGAAAACAGACGCGCGCGTTACGATTGTTATGCCGAAAGGAGAAAACCCTCAGGAATCATGTCACTGCGTTTATAAAATGAAAGCCTTAATTAAAATTATTTCACTCGGGTACTGTGTACCCTAAAATTATCTTTCATTTCGGGCTAGAGTGGGAAGAAAAAAAATTCAATTTCCATAAACTCACCCGTATAACAGACTCTCTCGGCTGCGCCACTCGTATATAATCATTCGTTTTAAATTAAGTACATCGAAACCAGGCCGCGAAAAATTCATTCCGCGCAACAACAGCTGGAATACAATGACAAATTCTTTGGAAAATGCACTTTCTGGAATTCGCATACCTTTTAAGCGTCGATATTAAGGAAAGAATTCGCGTCGCGAATTAAGACAGTCGCGCATAGCGACAAAAAAGTTCATCATCCCTCGATGCCCGGACACATAATATATAAGTAGATCAACGCAACGCAAGCGAACGATGCAAATGTATCAAGCGAGGAGTAAAAAAAAAAGATAATGAATTAGCTGCGCAACAATTGACGCCGAAAGCTAATGACGGATGCGCGCGTGCAGCAGCGAATTATCAAAACTATACAGAGTGGAGAGAGAATGAAGCGCCTTAGGCATCTAATGAGTAACGATGCGCGCATTCATTAAGCTCCCCGCGGCACTGCAGCATCAACAACAGCAGCAGCAGCAGCAGCAGCAACAAAAGTTATAGCGCCGGATGGGATATATAATCGGAGCGAGTGTAATATCAGCTGCGGGGAATCAGGGTCAATGTGTACACTAGAGAGAGAGAGAGAGAGCCATTGGCCACTGCTGCTGCTCCTTCCTTCCTTCTTTTTTTTCGCGGGGAGAGTATGAGGTATGGGAATAATTGAGTAGAGAGAGAGAGAGAGGGGCAGGATACGAGTTCTTTACATTTAACGCACTTTCTTGGTAGCACGGGATCGTTAATAGCTCTGTCCGTGTGTCTCTGTGAAGCCGCGGTGTGTTTTATCCTTTTTCTTTTTTTCTTTTCTTTTTTTTTCCTCTCGAAGGGGAGAAAATGTAGAGCGAGTCGCGCGATGAAATTCGGTATGCGTGCGGAGCGCCGACGACGGTTTATGGACGATAAATACACGGCTTTTCTTCATCAACGCGGTAGTCTTTTGAGTTGTGTGCAATTTGTCAACCGTTGAAGATATTCCGATCAGCGATAACTGGAGCAAGTGCAAGTGATGGTGGTTTATTTTTTCGAAGATGCTTGATATCTTGTACAGGATCGAGGGAACTGCGATACTTTTTCTTTAGAGTGTAATTCGATCGCGTATAGCCGGTTCTGCAGATATCCCGTATATACACATTATCGATTTAGCAGGGCAGATTTTTATGTCGTGTACTCGATAGTAGTTGATTGACATCTCGGTAACTTTTTAACACCAACGTAATTTAGTAATCCAATATTTTATACAACCGCTTGTGAGAAAGTCGAGTGGTAGATGTCACGAAAGCCGCAGAGATGTGTGTTAAATTGTAATAGCGGTAAATTGATTTTCCCGTATTTACTAAGCTCAACTTAATCTGTCCAACTCTTTTTCGTCACACTTAAGCTATGAAAGAAAGGTTGAGAATACACATTTATTAAAATTGCCAGCTGCGTTGCGCGAGATTCGTAAACTTGTGGCTAATCCCCCGTCGGGCAACTTTTCAATATTGTACTTTCTATATAATATCTCGAGCGTGGTTAAATTGTATATATAAGGAAGGCGGGTGCAAGTTTTCCTCTCCCTATATAATATAACGTTTGCGGAGGACGACGCGATGGGAATTATTGTGGTTCGGAACACATGGGGAAACTCTGTAATTACATATATAATACACGAGAGGATCATGAGTTCCCGTAACCGATGAGGCGCGAGCAATTCGAACGGCTCTTTTTTTCTCTTACGCTGCTGTTCCGAACGAAGGAAATCGTTTAGATACTTGTCATGAATTTTGACGAATATTTCCTTTTTTTTTGGTTTATTTTCACCTTTGCGGAAATTATGTGGTAAGAGATATGTTGAGGTTGTGAGGATTCGTTTCTAGAGTTAAGTTTAGGTCAACGGGGTAATAAACGTTAAGCTTTAAGTGGCTGGGCGTGTTTTTTCATAATTTCACATAGCTTCAAATTAGAACTCGTATACGAACATACGAGTTAGAGTATGTTACGTTGCAAAAAGTACTTATCCTCATGGGCCTAAACGCCGACTTGTCCCGCCCTCTAAACGTCAAGGGTTCTGGCATAGTTTTGTAAAAATCCAAGTAACCGCGCAATGATTTTTTTAGCCGCTAATATTATACATTTGATTATCCCGCAATCTGCGGAAATAACTTTGAACATCGATAGACATTCTTATCGCCTAATGCAGTTTCCACAAACAACAGTTTTCTTGTATCAGAAACGGTTTTGTTAATTAAAAACCATATATGCAGTAAATTAAATGTAATCTCCAGTGTAGTGTTGGCAAAAAAAAAAAATATACGAGGGAGCATCGCCAGAGATTATTATACCACAAACCGCATGTTCCTCCTATTATACGACGTTACACAAATTATCTGCGTCGATTTACTAGTTGTGTTTCGAGTGACTATATTCTTTTTGCTCCTCGGATAAAGTACATGTTTCGATTGCTTTCTATGATGCCTATGTACACGTTGGTGTACAGAGGGAGTGTCTGCACTTCCTGAAAGGAATCAGTCGAGAAGTTTATATATGCGTGCAGTATATTGGGACTTCGATATTTTATAGATTGGCTTGTCGCTTTTACTTGTATGCTTGCAACATGTTTATGTACGTAGGCAGATGCTACAGTGGACCCAGTTCCATATCAGGGCATCATTTGTTGCTAAATTTGGCTGTAAATCACTACACGTTAGAAATATCGGTATATTAATCTTTATGTCGTATAATTAAAAGTTATTATACATTGATTAACAAATTTTTTAGCTTCGAAACTTTTCATGGAGTTGGCTTTCGCGTAAGAAGAAACGGACCATAATTTATTCATAACATACAATGATGATGTACAGATTTTAAAAACTATTAGTTCATTGTTTAAAGCCGTAATAGATCAAGTTTCACAAATGACCTTTTTTCTAATAGCTTCTCTTCACAAAAATGCTCTTAATGAACAGCAATTATAGACACTTTGGAAAAGAGCTGCCTTTTGATTAAGCGTGAAATAAAAGTCGATAGTGGTATAATCGAATCCAATGAGTCGGAAGCACCTAATCAAAGAGGCGACGAAAAAAGATAGTGCGTGTCATTCGGTAGATAATGGGAAATTGGGTTAGACTTGTTGCGTCGTTCTTAGTGGTTTGGCTTAGCCGCGCATGACTGATTCCCCTTTTAACGAGTTTGAAGCTATAGGGTTGAAGTTGTCTTTCACGATCTTGTGGTCTTTATATACCGACGGCTGTTATAAGTTTTGTTTTGCAAGTTGATTGATTTATTTATTGTACCCGTGCGCATGCATTAATGTACTGCAGAAGACGCCTCTTAAAGTACTAACTTTTCCTTTCATCAAGAATGAAAGTGATGTTTGCGCGATGGAGGATCGAAGATGTGTCCATAAAATGTTGTTAAATAAAAAATTTAATGGACTTTTGCGATCCTGCGTGTGTTTATTTTCCTATTGACGTAAAAATTATTTGGACACCTGTGACATAGTAGATGTTGAGTATGAAAAAGGAAGAAGTGAAAGATTGGGTATTGGGGACAAACAGGTAAAAGCAAATGTTTCATATTTCTTATGGCGTGCGTTTACATATCAAATTTATGAATGACCATTAAGAGCTTGTCAAGTAAAAAGAACATATTCCCAGCTGTACTTAAAGAAGTTACTTTTGCACCTGTTCATCTATTTCGAAATGATTTGAAAGCTTATTTACGGGTTCTTGAGATGTTTACAAACACAGACATTTCTAAATGGAAAAATACGCGTTTCGTCAAAATTAAGTACAGTTTTTTTTTTTTTCATAAACGCGTTTCACTATTCTCTTTTGCTGTGCATAGAATATTGGGTTTGAATGAACCAAAAGAAACTGAAAAGTCTTTGATTGGTTGTACTTGATATATGAATTTTTTTAAATTTTAAATTACGTGCACGGAGTAAATGCAGATGTATAATACGAGGTTATAATAAAGACGTAAAACACCGTTTCAGCCTTATTTTTAATTTGTACGATAATAACGTTAAGAATTGATTAGGGACTAATTGAATGACAGGACAATAACACAAGCTTCTCGTCTTGCGCAACGAATTGAAGAAAAAGAAAAAAGAAAACAAACTGTCTCGTATAAGCAAGTGTGCACGCAGAGCATTTACCACACGCCGCGCTATTTTTTCGCGACTTTATCTCATTTTCTCAGTGGTTCGCGCGCGCATCTCTCCATTGTCGACATCCATTTTATTCCAGCATCTGCGTGTTTGCCCCCTTTGTTTTGCTCGCGGCGCCGAGTAACGGCGAAATTAGGCGAGTTCTGCGGTTCACTTATATATATACATATACACTTTACAGAGCCTCGGTCGAATAGGTGAGTATCGCGATTTCCCTTTATTAGGCGTTTTGCGGCTTTTTGTGGGTCGTTAGACAAGGTGGAGAGGAGTCGTGATCGCGTGCGCGCAGAAAACTTTTATGAAGTCGCACTACACCGCGCGACGGCATACAATAAGAATTTGTGGCTTTTATTAAGCGGCCCATTGTGTGTTCAGCGCCAATTATTCTATTTATATGCGGAATTCCACCTTCGATTACCCTTTTAAAATTCGGTGTTATTTTCGATCCACGAAATTTCCCGTCGATCTTTTTTCTTCTCCTTTATAATATAATAAAACGCGAGGTCAACGAGAGAGGCGGGGGAGGGGGGAAGCATAAGCGCACGCGAAGATATAGATACGGTCTACCGGTCAATCGCGCCTCGGTGATTTTTCCCCGAGCATCTCGATGCAAAGGACGCGCGTGCGTTTGCTATACGGGTGAGGTGGATTCGTTTGCGGATCGCGGGACGCGAGCCCTATGTCGGTAGCCGTTTGCTCGCTAAGCCTTACGGCGCGTCGATAGCGGTATAATCGGCAGCGCGTCCTGAGTTATTCATAAGCCGCGTGTGCAGCCACGCACTTTTTCTTCTCTCTCTCTCGCTCTCTTTCTCTCTCTTATGAGCGAACGGATTTTTTACGAGGACGAGCCACGAGTAAACGCAGGAGTCTGTGGAAAAGAGGAGGGGTGGAAGTTGGCAAGGATATTTCCTTTTTTTTATGGCGTTGTATCGTGTCGCGGTGGGTGAGTTTGATAGCTGCGATAAATCGACGACTATTACTTCGAGCTATCGAATAGCGCTCGCAGGTTTTTATGGCGTTTTTGTTAAATGCCCGGGCGATGAATAAATCTTTCTTTTCCATTGATTTTATACATGCCGAGCGCGCGTGGCTGTGAAATCTTTTATATTCGATCTAATTGAACCGAATGGGATTTTCGCGCGAGTATATAGGCGAAGTAAAACATTATTGAGCTTTACATTTTAGATATATATATATATATATATATCAGACATGTGATTATCGATACGACTTTGGGAAACATTGTTTTTATATAATAAATGGTTCGAAAGTTGCGTCTTTGCAGATAATAATGGGCACGAGCAAAACGAGTCTCGAAGCATCGTCGTTTAATTGCTTTCGCGTATACATGTACGACTGTAGAAAACCGATTCAGCTTCACAATCGAATAAGCGAATATAAGTCCCGAGAGCTGAGAGAGAGAGAGAGAGAGAGACTATTGTTTATACGGGGTCGCAGTGCAGCGCGCGCGCGATGTACCGTTAAGAGAGATTTGAAATTTAATTCGTATATATATACAGCGCGTGTACAAGTTCACGGATCTTTGATCGTGGGTATGAAAAATCGCGAGCCGTTGATTACAGCCGCGCCATTATGTCACAATAACGAATTGTCTTAATTTTCAAGCGCTTTTTATATATGGCGATGGCACCGATATACCGAAATTACACGCTATAAACCGTCCTTTTTACTGACTTTTAAATTATATGGTAATTCGATTTTTTATGGATGGAATTACGGAGTATCCACTTTATAGGCTATCGGCTGTACGTGATATCTTGGAGTTTGTAGTTTATATTGAGAAAGTAAACGAGCGAATAGAAATTATAGGTTTGTTTTAAATTGAATTGCTTATATATTTAAGATAAGAAAGATTTCGTACATATTTTTACATAAGGAATGATGATTAACGATTTTTCTAATTGAAGTATAAGCTATATTACGCCATACGCGTGTGTGCGAGTCATGGTATGGACGGACGTCCGAGTGTGAAAGTCTTAAATAGCCTCATTAGCATATATACGGCAGCCGTGTTTCTTTCGCTCTATGGGATAAATTTATTCTTAACTGTTTATATATACCTTCGCGAAGGAGCCGGCCGTAAGCGCTAAAACAATGATTAACATTGCTTTATATCACTGCATGCGTCTGGCCAATTGCCTTTGGTAAATCTATTGCCTTCATTAGCATCGGGTAATTAAACGTACACGCGATATCTCGGCAAAAGGTTAAGTCCACCGTATGTACGCGAGGAGGGGTATAAATCAATCCTCGTGCGTCTGTCTTCAGTTTGATTAAATAATTTATGTCGCTCGCTTAATATTCAAGGGATAATGAATCAAAGTCTAGTTTCCCCGATCGTAAAGCGCAACGATCAAGTGTTGTAAATTCACATATATATATATATTCGAACTATACCTCTTCCTTTACGTTACTTTTATTAAATTCAAAATAATTATTGTATACACTCTAATAAGAAATGCATATAATCTTTCGCTTATCTTTATTGTAGTGAGAACTAAGTTTTTCACGCCGTATATGATCTATACGGGCAGCCGGTGTGCGGAATGAAAAATAATTACAGCCACTTCCTTATTTCTTTCTATTGGACGCGAGGCAGACATAAATAATGTGTCTCTACGCGGCAGAAACGCATTCGTCCTGGAGATTAAGCGCGCGAAAAAAAGTGCGTTCGAGAAGAGCAGAGCCGCAATTGCGGAAAATAGCGGATAATATTTCTTGCGTTGTGCTGTTACGAAGTTTTTTTTTTGGTTGCACGGCTATGGATATAATAAGCTTCATTATTGTTGTGAGACATTTTGTTGGTGCCATTGGGTGAATGTTGTCGATAACAGCCGAGTTTTTCTAATTTTAATCTACTTCCCTTACTTTTTTTCTTTTTTTTTATCAGAAAAGTATAAAATCTTTATTAAATTAATTTAGTTTTATCGAGAGTCAATACACTGCTGAATAATGTAGCAATGACATCGAACAAGAAAGTAAACTTTCCATCGAACAATTAAAGTTGATTTATAGCGTATTAATAGGTTTTAATCGTATAATGAAGAAGTAGGATCTCTTGATAAAGATTTTTTAATTAATACTTCGTAACGAAGTGCTAAACGCAACTTCATATCGTTCACTTCATTATTCTTCTCTTACACCTCTTCATCGCAAGCTACAACTGCAGTATTGAATTAATGTGAATTGTAAATCTCCGAAGTGATTTAACGCTCACGCTGAAGATATTATTTTATGTTAGATCTGAGTAAACATTTTTTTTTCTATATTTACAGAACATAGATCAAACATTAATTTGCCAACTATAATATTCTATTAAAATTAAAATTATTCGTTTCCTGCTTTACTGTACGTACACTTCGCACGCAAAGATGGACAATCGATTACGAGAACGGTAAAAGAAAACGATCCCTTATAAAAAAAAAATAAACAGCACTCGTCCTCGGTCGAATGCGCTCAATGAAAAGCAAGTGTGAGTAAAGTCCGCGGAGACACGTGAATGCGCTTTAAATAGCCAACACTCGAAACACATGCATCTAGAGTCCACCCCAGCAGGGACACTCGCTCGGCGAAGTGCATTCACGTGCAATTAGCTCCCGTTAAGGAGTCGAGACTGCGCGCTTGGATCGGCGGAAACAATTTCCCCCGTCTCCTTATTTACCGCGTTTCCCTGGGTTAAAAGTGAAAAAGTGCTCTCGCGAGCGACACTTGCGTGTTTCAGCGAAGCCGAAGCAAGAAACACGCGCAATTAAGCTGGATATACGCGTGTGTTTCTTTTTTTCTTTAGCCGGGAGAGTAGTCGTGAGGATTTGCGCGTATGGTGACGCGGCTATGGGATATCTACCTTACCAACGTTAACGTCTTAAGGATCATCGTACTTTATTGTGCGCGCGCCTTGAGTTGAGCTGTTTAATGAGACGACTTTTTTTATAAATATAATTGGTAAACGAGTCGATACTTTATCTAATTTTCGAATAACTTTGTCAATGTTATTATGAAGGTAATATGAAAATGCATATTATGGGAATGACTTTGAACTTGAGATGTTACCGGCGATACTCATGATGTACATTTTACTGTTGATTTGCGAAAAATAATATTTTTATGGATTCATAATTTTGAGCTTGTTTCGTTATAAATTTCAATAGCTTCATTTTAATAGTCTTAACTTAATCCCGATAAGATACGACTTTCAAAGAATTTACGCGTTTCAATTGAGAATAAATTAAGCAAAATTCCATAAAGATTTGAACTTATTGTGCGTTTAAATAAGTTCACAGAAATCACATAAACAAACATTATATTTCTGTACTAGTTTCGACGGAATTTGTATCTATAATTAAAACGAAGAATGTTTAGTAGACTTTAAAGCTCTAGAACAGGTTCCAGGCAGCTCATCCGCTTATCGACCAGGGATCGCTTTCATCCGCGCTTCTATTTTCGACTGAAGATGTCTCCACTGAATCTATGATTTTCAAAAGTATTGCGTGCCAATTCGCGGGATAAAATTTCCTTCATTATTCAATTTGCATTAACATCAATTCCAACAGATTATTTATAATAATATCTAATATTATCATTTCTGATTTTGTAAATTGCTCGACGTTTAAGAATTCGGTTCAGCTGCGAAATCATTATATTAAACAGATTTTCTGCTATTAAGTAATAAGCGATATCAATTCTTGTAAACCCATTATACAAGCGATGCATCAATTTTATCTACTGTTGGTGTTAAATTACCTTTAACGAGGGGACGAGTCGGCAGAAGTAGAGAAAATTCTTCGCTTAATGGTATGCTAATGCAGCGCAACCTGTTGGCAGACTAGATGCCAAAAAATACGTTTACGCGAAGCAAAAAAGTCGACGAAAATTATGGTTCTCCACGTGTGTAGCGCGCAACGCGGCAAAAAATCCCAGATAGGATGTAATAGCTGCGGGATGTTATTTGACCTTCTTTTATCGCGCGCATCTCCATGTTTGCAAAAGAAAGTAAGAGCCCCGGCCCATTAGCGATGTCTCTATTATGTATCGTCGTATTGCATCGAAACGGTATATCGCCGGGCAGAATTTTACGGTCGAATTTCTATATCAATTTAAGCCGATCCTCGGAACGTAAATATGAATTTATTAGCTTTTTTTTTGCGATGACAAAAAAGATCAAGATTTTCCTCAGGGGCTATACGAAAGTTGTACGTCGGAAATGGCCGATTACGCATTTCTTTCAAGGAATGCTATTTTTTTTTGCTATCGAGTCATAATAATTTCCTGCAATCAAATACCGATCGCTTTCTTTGGAAATATCTCCAGTGCTAATGAATGTCGAATGTATTTTTTGTCTTCCCCTCCCGGGGCGCTTTTCTCTAATCGTTAAAAATTAATTTTCAAGTTCCATTTAACAGTGCATAATTGTTGGAACTGAACATTGTTCAGAGGAGCTTCCCCCCTTCTTTTTTTTTTGCCGCGTCACATAAACGAATGGGAATGGACCAGGAAGCGCGACGAAAAAAACGGAATAATAACAGCAGGTAAACTAAATTACATAGCGGTTATATTACGAAAATTGTAGACTACCTATGCTGTACGAGAATGCGTAGAGAAGACTATGGAGGAATATGCTGTATGGCCGACCCAAAACATGCAAACTCTTTTCTCCTACATTTAAAAGCTCGAGATTCGAGGAATGTCTGCGGCGCTCGAGATCGTTTGTCCTATAGCTGAAATATTTTGAGAAACAGCCACGGTGAAAAAACAATTATTGTAGGGGAAAAACGCATAGGTTGTATGTATAAATTCTAAGATAGGAAGTAACGTTTGCGGACTCGTGTATACATAAGTAGAAAGATGTCGTTTGCGGTCAGACGCATTTTTCACTTTATGGGTGCACGTTTATGTTGGTCGTTACGGCAGGTGTTGATTTTCGCATTTCCTCGGACCCTTCATTTATCCAAACAGCATTCAATCAACTCAGATTTCTTATGCGCGACAGTTGCTCGAATGTTACTTTAACCTACTAATGGCTATAAACGATATAATTGTGTCGTCTATATGCAGTTCGAAAGCTTCCATACATACTTAGTCGCTCCATATAATTCGATCGAACCAAGGGCGAATTGCGCCTCGGCGCTTATCAACGGCTAAAAATATATCGCCTCGCTTCTCGAACAATACACCAGTTGGACTATTACCCACGGCACAAAAGTGCGCGCATAATGCACAGATGCTGTGAGGCCACCCACAAAGCACCGCGACCGAAAAACTGCTCTAAAATCAAGATTCATTCCAGCTCTGGCGAGTACGAGTCGTACATCAACGCCCTTTCAAACGCAAACTTCAAAGCAGAGAGGAAGAGTATACATATCTCATTGTATACCGCGCGTGTAAAATGAAGAAAAAAAAAAGGAAGGAAGGTATAGAGTCCGCGCAACAATAGCACCGGGGTAACCTGCTTCGCAACGATTTTTTTTTTTGTTTCTTTCGTCCGAGCTACGATATATAATTTGCGAGCTTCTCTCCCTTTGAGGTTATAACGCGAATGGCTATACAATGCCGCTGCGTGATCCACTTTTTTCGGGATCGTCATCGTTCCGCAGCTTTAGCTTCTTTATGTGTATCGTGAGAGTGGGTGTGTATGTACCGCACGAAATTGCGGGGAAAATTTATGCGCGCGCGCTCTGTTCTTTGTTTCGCTGATTTTTTTTTTTTTGGCCGCCGCGCGAGAATAGAAGAGTTGGGAGAGATCGTTCGTGTTTCGGGGTTGAGTAGTAAGCCGGTTTCTAGAGCGATGAGAATAGCGTATAGAAGGTGTTGTTCGGACATACGTACTGGCTATCGATCCATGACTTTCTTTACGCCGGCTGCATTATTAAGCGGCTCGAGTGACCAAAATCATAATCACCTTGTACGCGAATGAAGTCGGATTCGATCGATGTAATAACTGCTTAACTCCAAACAACTGGTAAAGATTGTCAAACTAATAATACTTTCGGCACTTATGAAAGTCTCGCGAGTGCCGTCAGTGTCATTAACTACGAAAAATAAACTGTAATACGTCGAGTATACGTCGATACCTTTTTCCGCAGCGCACAGTTAACGGTACACGACGATTACATTCCACACGCTTACGCATTTAGGTTTTCCCCGGGCTTTTCGTATATTCACGTCTCAGTTCGTGAATTCCGCGCATCCACGCGTTTATACATCCCCGAGAGCTAATTACACCAGTTTTTTTTTCTTCAGATTTAACAAAAAAGGAGTGCCGCCTCGTTTTTTTCTTTGTTCCGTTAATAAGCATGATTTTTCGCGAGTCGTTCGCGATGATATAGCTTTGCGAAAAGCGAGCAAAGAGCGTAACTACATGTATTCGCGGGATGAGAAAAATGTTTGCGTGGATTTTTATAAATTTTCTAGGTAAAGAAATTATCACCGATTGAAGTATGTCATTCTCTAAGCGGTTTGAATTAAGTAAATACAGAAATATGTGTCAAGCGATTATACGTAATCAGCTCAAAATTACCCCTTTTAATAGAATATTAAATTCACGTTTCTCAGATCGCATGAATATTTAAATTCCTATTTAAACCATTTCTTTGCGATATCTTTTTTTTTTAAATCACTTCTATAACACATTTAACCGCTCCTTTTTCATCAACAACCGTCAATTTTCACCTGCTTACAAATCGCGTGTCGTAAGATTTTTAACGTCCGGCAAATTATACACCTTTTAAGTGAAATCCGCCGATAATGAAAACTTCCGAATAAAAAAAAAACCATTACAATTTGCAAAGTAGTACATCTAGAGCGTATATGTATATATA